>JAGFPH010012451.1:5448-16724 GCA_018207615.1 Philaenus spumarius | reverse complement strand
CAGTATGTTGCCGATAACAGTATAATTGTAGGAACCTGCTTGGGGGGTAGTATTCCGGCGGAATACTGATGTGTATATAGCCTACTTGTTTGTATATAGACTATTTTGTTGAAGTAAACGGCCATTTATAATATCATCAGACATGATTTGTAATTTAAGAAGAATCTGTCTGTTAATATAAAAGTGGCTCGTCAACAACTCCTCGTGAAGAACTAAAACTCGACATCTGCAAACAATATGCATGGAACCTATTCATTCAAAATAGTCAGGTATTCTAGGAATCGAAACCTGACCGCAAAATGGAAAACCTCCCCTCCCTAGAGCCTCCTCACCCCCACACTTGACCGGTAAATGGACTGACCGGTAAATGGACTGACCGCAAAATGGAGGATACCGGCCATGCGACCTTAGAGGACTAATTTCACGGGATATAATACGAGTTGTCTAAGAGTGGGGTGTGGCCACCGGTAGTGTCCTCTCGAGAACAAAGGGTCAAGGAAAGTTTAAACAATCAGCTCTAAGTTTACAAAGCCCTAATGCATCATCATCATACACCCCATTATACAGACACCACCACACAGTAGGGTCAGTTGCACCGGACATCTAAAATTTAAAATTTAGTTTTAAATTGTTGTGCTGTTGATAAAAGTGTCTAATAACTACAATCAATTACTGTTATTACGTAATAAAAATGGGACTAATTTAGAATACTCCAAAACCCTATTTTTGAATTTTTAAACTTTTTTAATAAATGTTAACCTTTTTTTTTAAATTTTAAAAATAAACCATTTTGTACCGTGTTTTTTAAAGTCTTAAAATTGGAGTTTAAAAAAATAAAAACATTTTTTTACATCATTTAAAGAATTTTTAGCCAACTAAAATAAGTTAATATTGTAGGTTACAGGCTTTACATTAAGCAAACCTATTTGATAGCTCAAGAGGTAGAGCCAAAAACAATTGCACTGTTCATAACGCTAAAACGTTTCAGTTTTCAGTGTTTATATCCCAACAAGCTGGTCCAGATATTGTGGGACTCTTGTGGGTGGGTTATCAATTTTTATCAATATAGGCACTGAATGTTTATCAGGTGTTACTAAGCGAGGGAGCTATAATAAACCCCAAAACTGATTCCTTATGTATACATTTTGTGATCCAACATTCATGTAAGCCAAACAATAAGTGTAAAGTGCTGGATTAATTGCATTGATTTAATAACTTTGAAAGTTACGCCATTAGATTTAAATGGGATTACTTTGATCTTTCCTTCAACTAATTTCTTCTCATTTTCCAAATGGGCGGTTGCCCATGTGTTTACGCTATATCCAGCAAAAACAATCATAACAGGTCTAAATAACAGTTACTTTTTAGTAGCACAGTGTGATTTACTTAGTTTTGGACAAAATCAATCAATTAAAACTTTCCTATTCTGAGTAGAACACTACTGAGTTTTGTGTTTTTATAAGCACTGGTTGAGTGAGAAGGTGCTCTATGCTTTGGACATAAAGGAGTTTTACCAGAACTTCCTGAAAATCAAAGTGGATCAGCTGTATTTTAAAGAAAAACCCTGAAGACATTCAACAGAAATATTGGTTAACTCCTCAATAATTTGAACCTCTGCAGTTCGCCTTGAAAAGTTTAATTTAATAATGAGTTTCTGTTTCCACAACTCTAGACGAAGTTACACAATTTCTATTAATAATCTCTATTACATATTGGTAATTTTAAATAACAAATATCTATAGTGTTAATTCAGATGCAGATGATGTTAACGCACGTTACTTGAGAAAATTCCAGAAAAGTTGGACCTTTTGTATTTCCTAGCTATAGACCTAAAGTACAACCCATACCTTATCGCTCCCATAGTTCAATATTCAGAACCATTTGTTGAAAACAATCATTTAAACAGAGCCTCTACAATTAATTAAAAAATCTGGATCTGTTCTCATTAAAACTAAAAATAATTCGACCACACAGCTGACGTGAGTTGAGCGAACTTCCAAAATGAAGTACATATGTTTTAGGGTTTCAACCAACTATTTGGGAAACTGGTCTTGTCACGAAGGCGCTGATTAGCTGCCTACTTATACGAAATATATTAGTAGAATTTGTTTGCATTTCAGCACCAATCCCGGCTCACGTGCTGCTTCGTTTTGCGAGTTAGTATCTCGACCTTGCGGCCTAATAGACCACTGACGGTAGACAAAAAAAAGGGCAAACATCGGATAAATTCGCATGTTTCTGATTTTTTGGTATGTTGTTAGGGTACCTACCAGTAGTGTAAAACCAAGTTTGCAGCTTCGAAAGACTTGTGCCAACTTCGTGAGGCTCTAAAAACCTCGAAATTTTCCCACTGATTTCAGTTTTTGGCCCGAAACTCCTAAAAAGGTGCTTCCTACGGAAAAAGTCACTCTTTCCTTTTTTGAAGCTGTGAAAATTTCCTACAATTTGAGCCCAACCCTAATTCTTTAGGTCCAATAAATCCCAAAATACAGGTCCTCAAAAATTGTAGTTTTTTTTTCAAAAAGAGCAAAATTTCGGTTTTTTTCGTCTGTCGAAATATTGGCTGTAATACTCATTCTACGAGAAAATTTACCATATATGAAGTTGTATAGAAAATATTTAGCTTTCGTTTAAGCCCAGAATGAAGTCTGTAGGCCAAACAGGTATCTCGTTATCTTAGAAAAACAAAAATGGGTTAAATCGGGGGAGGGAGAGATCGGAGCATGAGTGAATACAACATTTAATTGCCATGGTTATTCATAGTTATTACACATATTATTAGTAAAAAAAAAAACGTATGTACGAACTCATCAATGTATAAATAAACTAACGTAATAATAATAATAATACTTAATAATTAACTAAAACAAACTAAAATAAATGACGTTGGCCTTACCTATCTTTGACGCGTCATTGAATAACAATAATTAATAACTAACTAAAATAAAATAACGTTGGCCTTACCTATCTTTGGTATGGGTAAGGTACTAAAACCTGTGAAAATGGGATCTTTGACGAAGGCAAAACGGATTGTTTCCCCCCCCCCTTTTGTGTGATAAGATAACGCCTGCCTGAGCCAGGTTAAGGGTTCGGCAGATGTCCCTATTCCCCTACCTTAACAGACTTCGGGTCGCCCTTATCGTTATCATCTCAGTTTAGTTTTCTTGTTGGTCGTGTTCGGTACTGTACCCTTTACAGAAAATGTGAAGGTATTATGAAACATTCGTATTTCTCGTGAAATTGTTCGAAGTATGTTCGCCAAAATGTCGGCTCCACAGAGAAACTGTTTCATGTATCGCGAAACACTCAGTGAAGGAACAGTGGTAGTTGTAAAAAAACGCGGTATTCAGACGCTTATTGAAGTGAGTGAGAAACGTGGGCTTGTCAAGAACAAAGTTTTTTTGAGTACTTTGAATGAAGTTACCGTACATGACGCATGTAGAAAGAGATAATGTATAATATTATGAACTGCTTCGGTTCGCTCAGAGATCTGTCAGCCTAGGATCAGAAGATCCCCCACAGTAAAATTCCCCATGTTTATTTTAACCTAGTACATTAATTTATGGTATTTTACGTTTGGGGGAACCAGACTGGCTATAAGGCCGTGTAAAAATACAAAATGTGTATAATAATCTCCAATATTAATTAGGACAAACCTCAAAAATATTTTATTCTAGTCCAAAAAATTTTTATTTCCGGTCAAATAAACCTTCTTGATTTTTTTTTACTAACAAACTTGCCCGAGCAACTTAAGAAACCAACTTGTGTTCCAAATTTGGACCGAATCGGACATATGATGCAGCCATATGTATTTATATACAGAGTGTTCCTAAAGTCCCTTTAACCCCCTTTATTATTTTTGTTACTGAAAATAAGTTAACAAAACTTTGTACATAGGCCTATCTTGTGTTGCATAACAGGACAAATTTTTTGACATATCTGACCCTCTATGATTTTACCCGGGGTAAGGCGGTTAACAATTTCAAATATAAAGGTAGGTTATATAATAAACCATTGAAAAGCTTATTAAAAGAGGAACACAATGGCGCAAACTAGAACTTAATATCTTACTTCGTTTTAAACTAATGGACAATCAAAGTTCTGGAAAATAACATATAACCTAATTATTCCTAATATTAACAAATTAATAACCTGCTTTGATGTTATGACAACAATATCATTTTCCATAACTTTGATTGTCCATTACTTTGAAACGAAGCAAGTTACTAAGCTCTAGTTTGCGTCATTCTGTTTTTCTTTTAATAAACTTTTCAACAGTGTATTACTGTCCTGGACTCAGGAGTGTGGGCGTGAAAAGAACGCAACCCGCACAACATCAAGTTATTTCATAGCGCTGTCACTCATTCTTAACGCATTTCTAGGAACATCCACCACTCTGTATCTTTTACAAATACTGCAATTAAGTTCCTCAAGTTAAATAGTTTAATATTTTTACGTTTTAAGAGATTACACTCTATATTTTCTTTACTAACTAGAAGTTTTCTATACTGTTTTTTATATTTGTTGTAATGTTATATTATTTACAGTTCTTGATTGATTATTGTCACTAAAGAAAATAATCACGAGTTTTTTATTTACTACAAATCAATATACAAACGAGAACAGTATTTACAGTACATACAACGTAAGTAATACATACAAAATAATAACAATAAACGAAAATTATGTATGGTATAGGAAGCCTACAACTTAACCCTCTAACGGTAAGGTACGGATCGGATCCGACCCAAGCAATGTTAATTGTCACATATCAATACCCTCAAACTTTTTCTCAAGGCGAAATTCCAAGGAACCCTATTAGTCAGGCTTTGAGAAAGCGTGGAAGAAAACACATGATTTTGTGAAGAGTTGTTCTCCCTCTCCTTTCAATTTTATCTTCGTATGTCAGTCGCTGGGTCAGATACGACCCGACCTTACATTTTATGTTACTGTTTTGTCAACCTTTAATTTTGGGTCGCCGAAATACTACCCCCCGGAAAACTACCCCCTCAAGCAGGTTCCTACGTCATTTTGACGTCAGAGATCGGGGGGCAGTTTTCCAGTCACGCACACTCAAGTTTCGATATAATTAGAATTAAAAAAAACTAGAGGACTAACCTAAACTGTTTAGTCACAGTATGTTGCTGATAACAGTATAATTGTAGGAACCTGCTTGGGGGGGTAGTTTTCCGGGGGGTAGTATTCCGGCGACCCGCTTTTGCTAGGGGGGGTAGTATTCCAGTCGCGGACACGGCTCCCATATTGGTTAGTTGGCAGATTTCGTGACGTCACGTTTCACCTGAGGGGATAGATTTTCGGGGGGTAGTATTCCGCATCCCCTTAATTTTATAAGTTTTACTAAATTTAAACTTGTTTTTTTAAATGGCATACACTTCTTCCTAAATAGTGATAAATAATAGTGAAAATTAAAAGTGGATTTCTTTTTTACTTACTTTTTTCTGAGAATGTCGCTCAACAATAGCTTATTTTTAACTCCCGAAGAGGCTTTAGCCTATTTGGCTTTAAAATAATTTCACTTTGTGATTCTAGAACATTTTATTTTATGAGTGATATTCCGTATGTTGGTAAACTATGCTTGAAAAGGAAAAGATGCAAATGTTATGATCCTTTAAAGGATAGGAAATGAAATCTATTTTGTGCAACGTGTTACAGTTGTTTATGTGGAGAACACAAAGTAATATTTTGTCCGAAATGTGCTTCTGCCCAAAACTCTGATTATTCACATTAGGATTCTACTATAATTATTATTTAGTTCATTTCTAAATACTATATTTTCTAATCAAACAAGGCTCACTTGTTTGCCTTCTTTACATCCTGTGATACGTAAAGTATAAATAATATTAGTCCAGCAGTCCACTAACTGAATGACTCAGCCAATTTCCGGCCTTAAAGCTCTATTTACTATTTAAACTTGTATATCCTGTAGACACAATACCGTGAAAACAGAAAAAGTAAAAATATCAATAATTATTTAGTTTTTATATACAATTATTATACCACCATGCAAACATGGTATATTTCAATTGAAAAATCATCATTTTATTGTCATGTTCTAGTGTCATAAAATTATATACTGCTAGTTTCCGCGAAAAATATTAGTGAGGCGGTTAGTACAAGGGTGACGGCCTCAACTTTCCATTGCGCCTTCATCCCTCGCTCCCACACTCGTGAGTCCAGGACAGTACATTACCTACCTTTATATTTGAAATTGTTTACTCCCTACCCCCCTCAAGCCCCCCAAAAGCATAAAGGTTCAGATATGTCAAAAAATTGTTCCTGTTATGCAACACAAGCTATATACAAAGTTTTGTTAACTAATTTTCAATAACAAAAATAATAAAGAGTGTTAAAAGAACTTCATGAACACTCTGTATGTACAATACAGTGACACCCAAAACATTCACCACTCCCGACCTTAGGTCTCACCATAAGATTTACTGAATAGCTCAACTTTTCTATGCAAATTCCCTAATCACAAACCCCCAGACCTAGGCGGAGTCCCATGTGATCTTTTTAAAATTCTATTAAATTTTGTAATACAATTTTAAAGCATTACAACCCCATACCTTATTTCAATCAGATCATATTCCTAAAAGTTTCAAAGATGTTGTCAATTTCCCCTTGCATAAGAAGGTTTTATGTCCTGTGCTTCAAATTATGTAAACATCAGATTTACAATGGAATTGAGAATATATTTGCGGCGCTCATCTTAGATAGATTACAAAGCTGGTTGTATCTTACAGAATTTCCAGGGTGACTTCTGAAGACCATACACCACAGAGACTGAAATGTCAGAGAGTGTATGCTTTTTTTTGTTGACCTGTCCAGTGGTGGCTTGTGTATAGGCATTGTGAAACTGCAGGTCCCCCTATTTTCACTAACTTTTGATATAACGAGTCCTTTTTTCTTTAATTATTTCTTTATACTTGTACAATATATAAACCTTAAGCCTAAAGTAAGCAGCCATACCCCAGTTTATGAAAAAGATAGTAGATACAAAAATCTTTGTATGGAATTGTGTGCTTCACAATTCATGAGCGTTGTGGTGTTTGTGCCCATGAGCACATAAGAACAAGGATGTGAGGGAGAGAGAGCACTGTCTGAGTGCCAAACTGGCATGCTCGTGGAAGGTATTTTTTTCTTTACTCGTGTAGTAGTCAAGCTTTTAGATGTGACTACAACTACTATTTTTAATAAAAATATTTGATATTAAGGCATTTTATCATTTAAATACCAAAACCATAAGTTCAGGATGCTTTAAATTATAACTTTATGTTACACCAGCCAACGAATGAGTTAATGAAAACAACTCTGACAACAGGGGTTAAGGCTCAAATCAACATGGTGTAATGCTGTTATATAATAATTGTGTTCACTAATACTAATTAAAACAAGAGGAATAGATTTCATTTTTAAATGAGTAGAACAAGCCTGAACCGTAACAATTTAGGTTAAACAAAGTAAATAAACGGTATCAGAAACTAGCACATATACTTTCTCACAAACATATTTAAATTATTAAACAGATTCACTGTGACTTCATACAGTAATTGTATTAAAGTAGGAGAGGGGATACATTAAAGTAGGAGAGTAACTAATAAATATTATTATTACCTAAACGAGAATTTTCAAAAAGATGCTGTCTATGCATATGGTAGGGTAAATTAAATACTACAAATAAGCCAAATTTTACCAAAATCGTTATATAAAAAAATAATAACTGTTTTTTTTTAGTAATTTTCTACAAAAAGGGGTTTGTTTTTCAAAAATTTTCAAAACCTTTTTTCGTGCATCTATAGGCCTACAGGCCTAATTGACATGTTTGGTGCAAATTTGTTTGAAATCGATCGAATAGTTTTCTCTCTAGGTTTGTATACATACAGACAGACAGACATTCAGGCAGACATTTTGTAAATACCACTTTTTTGGACTCAAGGGGACCCAAAACGGATATTTCCACAAAAATCTCAACATCGATTTTTTTTGCGATCACTATACTTTTTCTATACTATAGTATAGTAAGAAAGTAAAATGTTTGATTTTGTTCTTTCAAGATTTTGTCAAGTTTCTGAATAAATTTTCTTTTCATACATGTTGGTTTTTTTTTACCTTTTACTCAATTTTAAAACAAAGGCTTAACATTTTTTCCTTTAGGAGCGGACATTGGACCTGTCAACAGCTTTAGATAGGGTTGATAGATTCATTGTTCTATAAGTTATCTCAAATTGGTCTGTCCACAAAGTTAATTAAAACGATTAAAGGACTGTATAAAACAAAGTGTTTTGTTTGGAGCCTTACTGACCCTTTTATTACAAATACTAGGGTTGAAAAGTGGGAAAAGATGTCGGATAACCTCTTAATAAGTTTTAAAAATTATATAACCGATGATATGTACGGTGGTGTGAAAAATGTACACAGTATCACAGTAGTTCTAGATGATGAAGTATCTCTGTGAAGTGTCAACCAAAATAATTCATCTAGAATTAGCTAGATTTTACCCAAATTAAACATACCAAATTGACAATGGCAGAACAAACTAGGACATATTCCAGCCACGTTCCAAAATACTAACACACACACACACCTAAAAACCCAATATCTTTGCCAGCTTAACGCTAACAGCTCGGTCAATCCTACTAACTCGGAAGTAAGATAGATAGCTCATGATTGGCTGACTACTGCTAGATGTAAATTTAGTCTAACTTCGCGTACAAAACTTACAACACTAAACTTGCGGGACCACGAGCCAATCACAGCCCATTGTTATTCATTTTGTAACTCTGTGCCCTAAGTTAGTTGTTTATATGGTGCTGAGTGTAAAAGTCTAGTACTGAATAAAGAAGCTTTGAGCATAGAAGTAGTACCATGTTTACTGAAAACAGCAAGTAAGAGAATTTCCTCTATTTTCTCATTAATATTTGCAATAATGAAATGAAATGAAAATTATTTATTCTTAGAATTTTTTCCACTACATTGTCTTACAGTCTAACAATACAAAAGAATAATCCCTACATGGGATTATAAATAACTCATTTATATTACTATTCTGTTGGTGGCAGTGTAGTAGTTACAGAGATAGAAAGCCAAGAGACATAACAGAATAAAATAAGAAGAAGAAAATAATAATAATAACATAATATATGAATATACATTTATACACTCACATACATCCATATATTAGCATATACATCAGACTCATTCCCACATATATATTCACACCAACTTAATACATCCAATACATTACAACCAGGGGTTTACTGGTGCCGGAACGCACCGGGACGCCGTTCCGGTACTGCTTTTTATAAATTTGTTTTACGTTTTGTTAACGTTACACTGGACTATCCATTTCCTCAATCACACTCATTCAACACTCGGTTCAGAATTTTACTTCCACCAATCGAAAAACCTCAAGATATCCCCACACTAGAGTGCGTTTCGACTATGTGCGCCAACTACAGTAAAGTCTCCCACATTGTCTCTCAGCTAGGAATCGAAATGGGATGACTTGGGAGCACCAGACACTCTTTTGCCAGCATCGCGGCACTCCTTTGATGCTCGGCGAGCGCTGCGAACGACTACAAATAAGAGACCGACGATTCAGAGTCGAGGCGGCCGAAAAGTTTAAAAACCAGCGATGCTTAAACTTTTATATTATTAACTTTTACGGTATGAAAAAGTTTATAACATATTGATGAGATTACTGTAATCAAAATAAGACCAAGTATGATATTATTTATACCACATTTAGTGATTAATACTTATCAAATAACTCATTTAATTTCACGATTAATTAAAAAATAAATATCCCAAATCAAAATGAGAGTACTACACGGAATACATACAAACAATGGCTGTACACTGACAAACGGAGTCACAAATACAAGGTCGAAAGGCATCCAGAAAGAGGAAACTATTTAAACGTAGGTACCTGTACACCGGCCTCATGGCGATTTATCTGGTTGCCCGGTAGGCCTACATGCTATCTGTCGCGAACTGTAAAAAACTAAAAAAGTGACTGGTCACATTATAGTTGAAATTGTGATATTGTTTAGTTTTGTGACTTTTGAGTGTCGTTAGAATGATCCACTAACAAGCGTCTGTGTTAGGTTCTCGTGATAAGCTGGTTTGTGTTTAATTGTTTTTGTAAGAAAATTAATTTCTTGATGTACATCAAATGTGTTTAGATTTACCGTCTTTTACCGAGGATTTACATTTTTGATAAGGCTATTGACTAAATAAAACATATTTTTCCGAGTTTTTTCTTAAAATAGTACGTGTGTCTTCAATTTGCCATGTACAAATTACACTCGACCCAACTTGAAAACGGTTGGTCGGAGAAGGCTAAAATTTGGTTTCTATCCGTTTCAGACCATTTGGAGACTATACCCAAAAATCATTACTTTATATATATATATGTTTTATTCCCGGATTTTTAAGGGGTAGTAAAAATGCTTCAAAATTTCTGATTTTTTGGTCAAAGGGCCTTAGTGCGATTCTTCAAAAGGTACTTTTTTTGTTTTTCGATCCGTTTCAAAATGGCAGAGTTATACAGTTTTTTCGTTTTTGGGTAGGAATTTGAGGGGTAGTTTTTTACCAACCTTGCTAAAAGGTAGTAAATATGCTTCAAAAATGATGAATTTTTTGTGAAAGGGTCCTTGTAGGATTTGAAAGGTACATATATTTTTATTTTTTGAATTGAAACAAAATGGCGGCCTATTTGTAGTAAACCCAAAATGGCAAAGTTAGAGCGAGGAAATTGCATGATATCTCCCTCTCATAAGCCCAAGTTCAATTTGTGAGTTATATGAGTCGAAAGGCAATTAAATTTACTATAACCTTGTGTAAAGGTGTTTTAGGTACACCTCCTGGAACAAGGAACAAAACTCATATAAAGATCCCAATAATCGACTTTTTCGCTATTTTTGTACGTTAATTGCGCATTTTCGCCCACTCATAAGCCCGAGTACATATTGTGAGTTATACCATTCAAAAGACAATTAAATTTACTATAATCCTGTGTAAAGGTGTTTTAGTTACACCTCCCGGAACAAGGAACAAAACTCATATAAAGATCCCAATAATCTATTTTTTTACTATTCTTGTACGTTAATTGCGCATTTTCGCCCACTCATAAGCCCAAGTACATATTGTAAGTTATACCATTCAAAAGACAATTAAATGTACTATAATCCTGTGTAAAGGTGTTTTAGGTACACCTCCCGGAACAAGGAACAAAACTCATATAAAGATCCCGG
>JAGFPH010012450.1:0-30181 GCA_018207615.1 Philaenus spumarius | reverse complement strand
TTTTTGTCCATATATAACAGGCTCATAATTAATTCTTTTATTTTCTACACTATGTGTAATTTAGCCT
The DNA here is from genome assembly GCA_018207615.1 of Philaenus spumarius. NCBI lineage: Eukaryota > Metazoa > Arthropoda > Insecta > Hemiptera > Aphrophoridae > Philaenus > Philaenus spumarius. Next base: position 30,114 of record JAGFPH010012450.1, on the reverse strand, counting down.
AAATTAGGTTAGTCTTAGTTTATATATATATTTTTATAGGGAGGGAGGAGCAAGGTACCTAATTTTCGTTCTTTCAGACCTCCAGGGTCTAATTTCCAAATTCAAATTTTTTTAGTGTCGACACAAATAACAAAGATGTAATAAATCAAAATTCTCTTTATTTTATTTTTGTTTATTATTTCAGGAATAATTTTTTTATTATACTAAATATGCGCATATCTATAAGTTAAACGTTGGCCAACTATTTAAACATATATATTACAATTTACAACGAAAAGCTTGTTTCTCTAGAAACATTCCGCTACTTTGTTGGGAACGCCAAGCTCTGTTGCAAAATAAATTACTATCACCTACTGGGAGACAATAGAGACAATAATTACTCTTTTCTGTTCGCCTAGGTGAAGCAACTTGTTGCCAAATATTTAATTTCCTAAATATTTTGACCAAAAAATTTATATTAACTCCCAGTAATTATAAGACACTAGCTCAATTAAACTGACTCTTTTTTACTTTCTGTAAACCTCAGAGTTGTAAGTACACTGGAACTAACCTTGTAACGTGAATTATCTGTGCTTTAGTTTAACTTATAATTTAACCAAGTTCTAATATCTGAATACATGGGATACACTATTGGATGTGCAAGACAGGTAATATAAAATCAAATTAATTTAGTTCTGCAAATAAAAAACTTTGAATTTATTACTTCTAAATTCAAACAGAAATAAAAAAACTGAAACACAAAATATTTAAATTCTTTGGTAATTTTTATCTTACACAACAAATTCAAAAATACTTAACTTAATCTAAAATGGCAGAACTTTCTATGAATTTACTTATTTTGATAATGGCTTTTATTCTATTTATAATGTTAGTTAATTAAATCTTTTTATTATTAAATATTATTATTTTTTAAGCTTTTACTTTAATCAAACTTTAATTTAATTTAATGAATGCAACTTGATACACCACAAGATTAATAAAATATCTAACCCGATATTATAAATAAATTTAATGAATTTACTCAGGCAAAATCTTAGAGGAAATCTGCAACGTATTTTCGCTTTTCACAGACCTTATAAGTTGTAACTGTATGTCCTTCGACTAGAGGTACTAAGTCACAAGTTGTCTGGTGCCTGTGAATTACAGATGTTTTCTTTCTGGAAGTTGGCTGATGGTCCTAGGTCCGTTCGTCTGGTTATCCCACGATGTCTAGAAGCTCAATGACTATTTTTTTAAGAAAGACCCCGAGAGTCGCTGGGTACCTTGTATTTATACCCAGTTTCCCTCCGAATCAGGTATGGTCTCGCTGGTATTTTGCATCATTTTGTCGCATCCTCCAATTTGCAATTTATAAAAGATTTTGTTTTCCTTTGTTATAGTATTAATTATTTTAATGACTATTTTCCTTTATCATTTCTTTAATTATTAATTATTTTAATTCAAAAACTATTTTTTTAAGTTGATTTCTCAGTTCCTAAACTTTGGCAATCCCACATCCCCTCTTCTCTCCATGCCCTCGTGCGCTGAGATTTGCCGCGTTTTCTTAGTCGTTTCTTCTATTGTTATTGGATTTTCTTTAAATAACTTTACTAATTTCCATCGGATTTTCCTGCTACTTGGATTTTTTTTCTTCCCACATCTTCTTCTTTACGCACGAACTCGAATGGTAGTTGTAGGACGTTTTGTTTGTATTTTCGCGTATCCCGACCGCTTTCCGCAGATTTTCGCCACGAAGTCTTCCATTTTCCGACGATTTCCTTTTCTGCAGTTCTTTTTCTTGTGGTTTAATGTTACTAGCCGCAGTCTCGCTACTTTTGGCCTTTTTTCCTGGTTTTTCTTGGACTTAACAGTTTAACAAATTTACTCTATTTGTGCTTTACTTTATATTACCGAAATTTATTTTATATACTGGATCATTATACAATTTGTTTAGCTACTAATCTATTTTAATTATTTATGGACTTTAAAACTTTATTTTACCTTAAGGTGCTACAATTGTCACCTTTCCATTCAAATTATATTTAACTTTTTCTTTTAATTTTCCATTAAAACTTGACTTAAATAATACTCTGTATACATTACCTTTAAAATAACTTTATTTTTTATGTACTTTTTTATCATACAAAATTCGCCACTTTAAAGCATTTTCTTTAATATTAACATTATGACCTTTTGTCATATGACATTTCTTTTTTTGAATTTTTTCCTGAATCCAAAAATGCCCTTACTTTGGATTTTAAGTTAAATTGAATTTTTTGTTTAACTTTAAACGCATATTACGTAAGCAATTTCCCTTAATACGGGAATTAGATGCCTAATACATAAGCATTTAGCGTAATGCACTGACCACATAAAACCACTAATTCGCAAATTCCTAAATCCCGGCTATTCCCTTAGAAATCAGATAATTTTGGCAAAGTTACTTTTGCCTTTTAGACGTGTCGAGGTCAAGAGTCGTTTTTCGCTAGATAACTCTCATCTTGCCCTGACTTGCATTTCTATGACCTACATACGTAAGATGCCCGTAGTAGTCTAGAAAAATTGAATTATTCAAAAAAATTTTGAAAAATTCAAAATTTTGGGGAGCAATATATTTATATGTCAAATATATCAAGTCTTTTTAACGAGTTGTCATTGTCCATCATACTTAAATTTAATGTTGCATGTCTTCCATTGTTACCCTACAGTTGCTATAATAGTGTATTGTTTTGTGTAACTAATTAATTCGCTCAGAGTCATAAACCTGTTTTAAAAAACTTCTATCAGCGTATATCTTTTGGTTATACACAGTTTATTGCTGGCATTACCATTCAAAATTAATAATACTAAACGTAAAGCATTTTTGGACTTTGGTGAAAGCTATGCGTTACTTCATACTTACGTTAGTTGTGATTTTTTTATTACAGATTTGTTCAGGTAATTATTCTATGTAAACATTTTAATTTGAATTGTTTTGTGAATTAATTAAATGACATAGTTTTGGAACAAATTACTTATTTTGGTTTTAAAATTAGTTTCTAATGTTGGGTTATTCATATTTTAAAAATTTTTTGTTTGGACATTTTCCTTTATTTGTATATAAAAAAAATAATACTCAACATTTTGAAAGTATAAATCAAACCTTGTTATCAAGTAAAAAACTAACACATGCATGAACTAAAAAGAAAACAAATCTAGAGGACTAGGTCTTTGTTAGATTTATAATCTAAAAATACTACTAATAAAGTTATAAAGAGGAAACCAGAACTAGAATACTAGAGCTGGAATTTCAAGAAAACTTAAAAATTAAACACAAATTGAATGAGGTAAAACATTCACCTGGCACAGACGCACAATGGCACATACTCTCGAAAAGTGTATTATATTCTTTAAACACAAAAAATGGCAAATGTCCGAACAAAAATGGTAAAAAAAATACTTATGCCTAAGGTTATAATTGTATTCTGTCGTAAGTGATTCAATGATGGAAGTGCAAAAGCTATGCTAGAGAAAGCTTTGTACATTTAAGACTCTCTTTCATTTAATTTCTTTACTAAACCATTAAAAGTGGTATAGAACTAGGCAAGTAACCTATAAAATTTAAATCATAAAGAATTGGCTCATTTGTAATAAATTAACTAACAATAGCTCAAACAAAACAAACAATAAATGGAAAATAGCAAAACATTTATTGGTCTTTCAACACATACATTGCAATAGACTTCATCACATACAGGCTTAATTTAGTCATTAAATCTTAAAACTAACATGACAGATGACCTAGGCTTACGCAATATTAATATCACAATTTAAATATTCATTTAAGTTGTAAAATGGTTGCTCTGTCTAGCCAACCATAAAATATATGATACAAATTATTATTTGTTGAGCTTAGAAAGGTGATAGACAGTTTGTTGAACAGTTTTATCCCTGAAACTAATGATAATTCGTTGATTTATTTAACCCAAATCTTGGTTGTCCAAGCATATAACCAAATCTGTAATTATATTGATAAATTAGGCCTTTAATTGGATAGCCTACTTATGTAAATTATTCTACTACATCAAAAATATATAAGTTAATAACAGTCAAAATATCAGTTTCATCGAACAGTGGCTTTCAACGTTCTAATTTATCTGAATTTATTAATATTAATAATGCTTTTTTTCTGAAGAATAAAATTGTATGCATGCCTACTCCATGATGAGAAGTATATATCTTAGAATATGTTCAAAGAAAGCAAAGTGTGCCATTTTTAAATACTTAAAAGTTATTTGACTCAAGATTCACTCTTGGGCATTATAATGAAATTAGGAAGTTAACTGGAACCTTAAACTATTAAATTTGTTAAGGGGAGTCCTACATATGACAAAAGAGAACAAAATAATGCAAACATAATATTTTGCTTTTCAGATTAGTTGAAGGAACCATTTGACACTGAGAAAAGATTAAACATACAAGTTTGTCAAAAAATTATGATGAGGGTTACAGTTAAAAAAATTGAAAATAAAGTTGAGGTATTCACAGTATAATATATTGAGAAAGATTTACTTTTTTTAAAAGAAATCTACAAAGATTTAGTAATTGATTATATACAAAACCTCATTATATTTATTTTTAATTTACAAAAGATTAAGTTTACCTTTAAATGCGAATGAAAAAATAAAAATTCTATACATATATCATGTCAAAGGGTTTAGTCATTGGAGGACTGTTGCTCAAAAATTGCATGCTACTCCACTCCAATAAGAGTATAAACAATTTAAATAAGTAGTTTACAATTGGGTCAAACCTTTATTATTTATAGTTAACTCTAGTACCATGGTCTAGTAATTACGTGCTTTAAAAAAATTAAGTTAAGTTCACTCAAATAACAAACATTAAACAGAGCACTAATCTGTATTTTATTATATTTTATGAAGTTTGCATTGTTCTATACAACATAGTTGGTTAGACAAAAAAACTGCTGCAAATTTGAAGAAAGAGGAAAATGAATGTCCAAGCTGCCCACAAAGTGAAAGATTAATGCCTACAGTGAAAGTCGCATGTGTTTTACGTAATAGAGCGTATGTGCGGTTGTAGCTGCATATGCGACGTTTGCGCAACACATTTTGTAAATGTGTACGACGCCGCTATTTCTAGTTTGGCAACAACTATCATTTAATAGAAACAGAAGTATAAACTTACTCTAACTTAGACAATCAAAAATCATTAATACAAACATAAATAAAAAAAATTTAATAACAATCAGTACAAAAATAAATTATTAATAACAAAGATCAGCATAATCTAAAAATATCTTCAAAAGTAAATTCTTTTATTAATGTCCATCTATAATGCCATGCTAGTTTAAGATATTGACACAATACATCCCAATCCTGACCATTCATAAAGTCCTTGAACTCTGACAGCGATAATTTTTCTTTACCCAGATAAGATTGCCTATATAAAACCAATATCGGTCATTCTGCCACAAAATGGTAAACAACTTCATTCACCCCCATATTACACACCGAACATAGATAATTTTTCCCTTCAACCCACGCTTCAAAATTTAAATGAATTAATTCAGTTTTACATTTAAATGCCCATTTTATTTCCTGCAACTTATATTTATTTTGTTTACTATTAAAATAGTGTTTTCCCCATAGGTTAAAATCTAGACTGGAGTAAATTTTATGATATTTCCCATTTGTTGCTGCAAGTAGACTCTGTTCTCTCTGTTAGAAACTGATTTTACTAAATAAATATTTTAATTTACTTTTTTTTAAATTACAGTTATTTTTATCTCACATTTCTAAATTCTTGTCTACCCCCACTTCGTTTTTAGACCTTAAAAGTTTCCATACTCTAAACCATAAAATATTAGAGTTCACTATTTCTTTGGCTAAATTTTTAGCAACCTGTCTTCCGGCATGGCTAACACTTCAAACATATATTTAAAATGTAGATTCAATGTATACAAATACAACTTATCTAGTCCCGTTTCCAGATAAATAGCATAATTTGGTGTATTTAAAGGTAAAACCAACAATTTTTGTATAAAAAAACCGAAATACGTTTTCAACACTATTGTATTCCCCATAACTCAAAACTTGAGTTGCATAACTTACTGCTGCTCTTTGCACTGCTTGAAAAGATGATGATTTTACAGTTAGTGGAACGTTTTTACAAAAAATTTAGACCAAACACAGTTAATATTAGCTTTGGTCATTGCTAACTTAGACTTACTAGTAGTTCTGTGAACAGTAGACCTCGCTCGTTGAAATAACAAAATAGGTTTGAACTTAGGGTAAAAATAGTGTGCCATTAAGGAAGTAAGCAGAAGGTTTAGCCAGTGAAATATTATTTTGCAATTCCTGCGATTCCGGGGTTTCTAGTTCTTATTTTTTTTCTCTTCTTGAGCTTTAACTGCTAAAGATTTTCTTTTAGGGGGCATTGTGTTTAATGTAGGTTAATAATGCGTAAGGTAACTACAAATATCGCGTTATTGAGGTAAAACATAGAATTAAAGATTGACATACTTAAATAACTAAAACTTAACAATGTATTTACTGTTCCATATCATATTAGAATATTAGAAATAATGAAAACAAACGATGTGAAAGTGTCGTGATAGTGATCTCAACCCATGTACCAACACTTTTCACGCTGTCCAACAATAATTTTTTGTATTTTCTTCTTTATCACCGCGAGGTTTCCTCTCATTTTGTAATTCAAGTAAAGCTAAGTCAAATACTTTTACGGCATAATAATTTACAAGTATACAGTTCAATTCTTTGATTTATTCTCTACACTTTCTTATAATAACATGTTATTTTTAGGCAAAGGATATAGTATTCCTATATTACTATTCAAAATAGGCCTAGTTTTGTTAGCAGTCTTGTAGTAGGAACATAAAAACTGGTGTTTTCAAAATAAGTAATTTGAAATTAATAATAAATATTGTTATATAGTTCTATTTAGAACTAAATTACAAAACTGTTTTACATTTATGAAAAAAATTACCAAAAATGTTTACTACTTTTTATGTAGGCCTAAAGTTGAAATTTATGATTTCGTTCATTCTACTTCAATCATTTTTTTACTGGCATATATGAATTCTTTGAACCTATCTAAAAAAAAGCTATAGAAAATTTTTGAATTAGTTTAGAATTTACGTATAAAAACATGGTTAAAATACAAAAACTTGGGACGATTTTTAACAAATTTGAAGTTTGCGGCCATTTTGTGAGCTTACCGTTAGAGATACGAAAAGAAATCAAGAATACAATTTTGTTTTAAATCAAATTTGCTACTCAAAATCATGTGGCTATTAGTTTTTAAAATCGAATTACGTTTAAACAACAAACTGGCTTTGGAAAAAAGCTTACACTGAGAGAAACGGTCTGGCCGCCATTTTAATTTTATTTAAGGGGTTAAAAATAAAAATGGAAAAAACCGTATATATATACTTTGCTTGGCCTAGGAATAAGGAACATTCATGCAAAATATTATCACAATCGGTCAAGACGTTTGGCCGTAATCATGAGGCAGACAGACGAAATGCCGAACGGTAGAGCTAAAACGGAGACCTCACTTCGCTCGGTCAATGATGGTTCTCGTAAGACAAATTCTGAGTTAAGTCAAGCCCTAAATATCTATAACTATTTACAATTTCGTTCTGCTTTCATCAAAAGTCCACCTTTCATTAGTTGCCAATTTCCCACCATTTCTAAAAACCATCACTTTCGATTTTATTAAGTTTACTTTTAAATTCCATAAGTTACAATATATATTTAATTTATCCATCATAGCTTGAAGACTTTCTGGTGAGGACGACACAATAGCTATATCGTCCACATAAAGCAGCACCCGAATATAAACCCCATCAATACAACATCCTCCCCCCAATTCCTCATGTAGGTCATTCAAAAAAAGCGAAAACAATAATGGACTCAATAAACATCCCTGCCTTACTAACATTCTCGTTTCAAAACAATCTGACACACCAGTTTTGCACCAAATCCCAGCCACAGTTTCTTTGTATAAATGTTGAAGCACTCTCATATCTTTGTTGATACTCCTAACATGATAGTTTATAAAACAATGCATGAATGTCTATCGTGTCAAACGCTGCCAAGAAGTCCGCAAAAAAACAATAAAGTTTACCTATCTTTTTAGCCAATCATAAATTAATCATACTTACAAAATTGAATATATAGTCCACGGTTGAACAACCTCTTCTAAAGCCGGCCTGATACTCATTAAGAATTTTATGTTTTTATTCCCAATTTGTAAACCTATTCAAAATCATCCCGGTAAAAACCCTAGTTATGGTGTTCATAAACAAAATGCCGTAGTTTTCTACCATATTTACATCACCTTTTTGATACAAAGGGAATATAATACTTTTTTTTTTAACGAAACCGGTACGTTCCCCGTTTCAAATATATGGTTGAAAGTGTCCAGTATCTTTATCAGACCACTGTTTGGCGAGTTCTTAATAAACTCATATGGTATACCATCAAATCCAGGACCTTTGTTATTTTTAGCATTCGCAAGCACTATTTCAATTTCTGAAATTATAAATTTTTCATCAAGCACATACAACTGCGCATATGACATGCATTGCATGAGAGCAAGGGTTAAACAAGGTCGAGAAGTATTCAATCAAATTGTTCACCTTAATGTTCACACCTAGTCGGAATTGCTTAGTTTTTAATGAATTTAATTAAAGTATACATTGGCTAGTATACTTACTAAGACGGGCAGAGTTAAGATTAATTATTGGCAAGTGTAATCGCTAAAACATTCACAGTAACAATCTAAAATGGGCTAGTGTTCTAAAACGGACAGAGTATCTATCTTTTATGTCAATTTAGAAGAAAGTCTTGTGTAGACAGTGGGAAGAAAGCTGGGTAGCGGTACAGAATAAAAACTCCGAGAAATTAAAGATAGTATTCCTCCATAGATATCATCAAAAAGCCGAAGCCATCGAGAGGAAGTGGTGGTTTGTCGTCTATGCATTGGCCATTCCGTGTTAACTCATAAACTTCTGATGTCATGTGGATCCACCACTTTGTTCTTACAGCAGTAATTTTCTCTCCATTAAACACCTTCTTTTGGAGTGTGGAAAATTAAAGCATTAAACAATAATTTACCTCATTTGGCTCCGCCAAGTGACTTCTTTGCTTCAGTTTTCTTGACGCGTTTCAGAGCTTGTGCCCCATCCTCAGAGAATCACTCTCTCGAGATCGTCAACACATTAAAATATAAAAGTTACACAACATATTACACAACACAAACACACAGCACAAAGTTACAACACAGTGGGTACCGTTACATAGTCCATGGACGACTGACGTTTCATGCCTAATAAACAAACATGACTTGGATACTAAAACAAAATGAATCTAAAATTAAAGCATGTTCGTAAGAGGTTTTGCCTACCAAATTGCATTCAGACGATGCAGGTTGATGATACCCTTGACATAAATTTAGTGTCAGCGTTTCTCCATCGTTTGAATGTGATTGGTAAAATTAAAGGTAATTGTAGTTTTGTCTTAATTCATATATCTTTCTTAAATTCATTTATTATTTATTAATATTATATTATTTATTAATAATATTATTATTTATTATATTATTTATTAATATTATATTATTTATTGTTATTGCGAACTAGTTTCAATAGTGTGTCAAAATTTGTGTGTGATATTTGTTATCTCTATTTATTTAATTAATTTGTATTTAAATGTTTTAATGTTTATTTATTTATAAATTTTAAATTTATTTAAATGTTCTCTAATTTCTAGGCGATGATAACCAGTTAGGTTTATTAATTTAGCTTGAAATAATTTTTTATTGTATTTCTGTTTCAATAAAGCAAAGGATATAATCCTTGAACATTATGTGGGCTGTTTTAAAGATAATCCAAACAACATTTGGTACGAACACAAATCTACTCACCCGAGAATGTCTTTAGACTATTGTTTCACTCTTTGCACGAAAAAAGGATTAACGTATGCAGGTCTGCACGAAGGGTCAGTATAACTTATTGCATACTTTTAGAAGTAATAACATTTTCAGGATTGCTCGCAGCACAGAAAGTGGTAATTAACCTTTTCGGGACTAATGTACTGTAAATCCTAGTTCATGCTCAGTCGAAGGTTATCAGCGAATTTCCATACGAAAGATGAGCTATTGCAGTAACTCTTATGGTGAGACCTAAGGTCGGGAGTGGTCAATGAGCACAGATAATGGTCCCCAGAACTGGTTCTGGGGTATTATTTCTTTTAAGTCGCTTAATCCAGTTTGTTAGCAAAAAATCCAACAACCGGATGTATGTTTTTTGACTAGAAATAAATTTTTTTTAGATTTTTCATACAAATTTTTTAGAGTTTTATCCAAAAAAGTTAATGTAGGAGATTATTCTGAACATTTTACCTTATAGCAAGTCTGCTTCCCCCAAAATCGCTCATAACATAAAATAGCATACAAGTACCTATTTCAAATCCACGTGGGGATTTTACCATATAGGGAGCTTCTGATCCGAGGCGGAAGCGAAGCAGTCGATAATCCAATGCCGCAAGGTCGAGGTGCAAACTCGCAAAGCAAGTTTTTCCACTGGAAGCAGCGTGTGAGCCGAGGCTGGTGGCTGAGGTGCAAAAAAATTCTACTAATATATTTCGTCCACGCACTTAGCGCCTTCGTGAGTAGACCAATCTCCCAAATAGGTGGTTGAAACCCTTAAACATAAGCTTAATTTTGGAAATACCCTCAACTCACATCAGCGGTTCAGCTGCATGATCAAATTAATTAATTTATGTCAATCAACTTCGTATAGTCATTATCTGTATGATTTATTACTTCACAATCTCAAAGAATAGGTATTGTTTTTACTTTATTTTTTATTTTTATAATCACATTTAAAAAACAAAAATTTTTATCATAAACATAAAAAAATAACTTATCACATTATTTTTGCATTGACTAAAGTATAATTTTTGTTTGATAAATACCAAAGCACGGAGCAGCGTAAGAAGGGTCAGTCTTACAGGGAAGCTTCATGAGTTTTGGGGATCTTCAGTGTGAGATTTACGGCCAGACGTGCAAAACCGGTTTTGCGGGAAACGAGTTCTGAGTAAATAAACAGAGTGTTTAAGTCCATTAGTAAAGCCATATTGAGTTTGGAATATTAAAACTTATAAAGTAAATACAATAGCTTTGTTTACCGGTGTTTTGGTCCAATCTGTCTTAAAACTTCATATCTGATAAATGAGATGTGCATGGTATAAGTGTGGGCTAATGTCCCAACAATTGGATATGATTACATAATTGTGGAAAGCATTAGAATAAATATGTAACGTTAATTCAAATAGCGCGCTATAAATGCTCAATGCTATGACTTCGAAACCGCGGTTAAATCAGAACAACCATAGATCTAAATAGCACTGTCTACAGATTCCCGTTGAACCTTGGCGGACAGCTGATAGACCTTGAAACGTTTAGTCAGTCTTTATTGTCTGTATCGACGATCAAGTTGAAGCGGTTTCCAGTGATTCCGTAGGCCTAATTCTTGACTAAATGGATTAAACAATTCTTCACCAGTTAAAACAACTAGTCCCAGTTGTGGGTACAACAGATACCGTCAACCAAAAAAAAAAAAAAATGAAATAACTTTCCAACTGCACATCAGTTATTCTACCTAGAATACTGCTCTTCGAAAATGTGTTAATTTATGTTGCAGCTAATAAAACAATCCTTGTGTGTTCATGAGTGCTTATAAATTACGTCGAACAGTGCAAATTTAAAACTTTTCTAAAAGTTTAGGCTAAACCCCGTAACATTGTTCACTTAAATTATAGGCTAAGTTTTATTATTAATATTTGGGAGGAGCGCATGCAAATTTTTGAAACTTCAGTCCTCCAAGGACTCTTCAAAATTATCACAAATATATTTTTTTTTTTTTTTTGGTGACGTCACAATATAATTTAATAATTTCTTATTCAATTAGTGTGTTTATTTTTCAAAAATTAATTTTTGTATTGAAGTTGGCCAACATAAAAATTAAAACATAAAATAAATTAAATTTAAAAAGGATCTATATACAAGGTTGTCTTTAATCAATAAAATATATAATTAAGTTACCATAAAATTATAATTTATAATTATAATTAAAATTATATTATATATATGTATATGTTTTTTTAAGGCTGAAAAAGTCATAACTTCATTTTGTTGTTTTACAGTTCTGTATTAATTGTAATGTCAAACCTTAAATCTGTAATACTAAGAAAGGGGAGGGATTTTTTTTAATAAAGAGAGGGTTTTAATTAAATTTTTGTAACTAATAAATATTTTCTGAATTGTAAACTTAAAATAAAAATTGTAAATATAAAAACAAAACTTTCATTTAAGGGCGTATACTTTTTTTTATCTAAGGGCATATAAATCTTTTCTCAATAAACAAGATTGTTTATTTGAATTTTTCATCTTGTATTATTTGTGTTTGCCTGTGAATGAACATTTCAGGTTTCTAAGTTTCAGGAACATGGTAAGCGAGTAAAGTAAGGTAAATTGGGATTTTATTTGAATTTTAATAACATAAAAATAAAACATGTGCAGTCTTAATGGTCCCCAGTACGTTTTCTTATTCTAAATCTCGTAGCGGCACAAATATTATAAGAGCATTACATCACTGAACCATTAATTGTTTATTGAAAAAAAAAACAACCAACCTTAAATTTGACCCCTAAAAATGTTACCTATAACTCAACCTTAACAAAACCTAACCTAAAAATTAGAAATACAAATTGTTCCAATGTATGAAATCAGCTGTTAATGGATATGCTATTAGAGTAAACAGCTGATTACTGTACCAAGACCGAACATCTTCAATCAGCTGAGCTATGTACTTTAAATGGGCAAATATTGTAAATAGACAAATAGCATTTCTTGAAACTATTTCTAAGCCTATACTTTTCCCCACCAATTTGAAGAGATTCACTTTACGTTAATATACATAGGCATTTACGTCGAAGTACATCGGCAGTGAGGGTACGGTTTACACAAAATTGTATTTACTAGTGGATATAAATATTCTTATTTTACAGTATAGGATTTTTGATGAATAATGTTGTGTTTGTTTAGGCTAGATTGTTTGTGCGGAAGTAGTCATGTAACGTTTGCTAATAAGGTTGAAGACTCTCAATGCAATATCACTTGTACTAAGGATAAACAGAAATGCGGAGGCAAGAAGAAATCCGTCGTATACTACTTGAACCTGAAGTGTACTAAAGGTAAGTTTTGTTTCAGCTACCTAGCGGGTAATTAAATATTGATAAATTGAAATAATCATTGAAACTTCTTTACAGCCGTACGTCTGTTTGCATTTCAATGAACTTTTGTTTGTGTGTATATATGTTTGCTTTAGAGTTAATTGTAGTAAAAATTTGTGGTAATCCAACTGAAAATTACATTAACCCTGGAACCATGGTCCTATGTAGGAACCGCAAAACACCGCGATGCAGGGGGACCGTGCCCTATGGAAGCCCCAAAGGCCCACTGCTCAAAAAATAAAAGAGGCTAAAATAAAAAATGAATAAAATGTTGAGTTTAAGCAGTCGCAGAAAAGGTTTTTAACAGAAAAGTTATAGTTGCAAAAAAATTATTTTACTGTACTATTTAACAACGTATATTTATTGCTATTGCTTGTCGACAACACGACAACTCCCCATAACCTGCAGATGATGTGATGAGCGCGCTTCATCGATCGATGCAGTTTCGTCCAATCAGCTGAGAAATGAATCACGACAGACAGGCGGGCTAGTACTACTTTTAGACTGCTACCTGTCGCGTTACAGTACTGGATTGGATTATATTTTCTTATCTATTTACATACTTATAGGACTGGGAGTCAAAGTGATGCGACTTTATTTATTAGTGGTAGATAGGTAACGTAGTGGTTGTTTATTTTGTAGTTCCTGTCGATGAAAAACCCATAGGGCCTAAACAATTGACAGTCACAGATAGAATTTGATGGAGATGGAGTCGAAGTTAAGTACAACGAGTGGGGCTGCTAAACTACGAAAAAAACAGTTGGAAAATAAAAACATAAACAAGTCAAATAAGAAAATTACATTTTTTATGTCCTAAATCAGACGAAACTCAACAAGATGTGATTATTCAAACATTTGAAACGGCAGAAGCGGGTAAGTTGTACCAATCGTTGGAATGTCCCGTTTTCACCATTACTCTCAAAGAAATTCAAAGTGCACATTATCGTAAAATACTGTCATTCTGTGAAATCAATCAAATACATCTGCAAGTATGTGACCAAAGGAAGTGACATTGCTGTGATTGGCGTTAGTGATTGGAGAATTCCAACGATGAAGTCAGTCAATATCAAATGGGCTGTTACATCAGCAGTAACGAAGCAATTTGGCACATTTTTTCATTCGCCATTCATGAAAGATATCCCACTGTTGTTCACTTGGCCGTACACCTGGAAAATGGTCAAAGAGTATATTTCACTGCGGAGAACGCATTACAACGAGCCAATCAACCGCCATCTACAATGTTGACCATTTTTTTTTAAATGTGTCAGAATGATGACTTTGCCCGAACGCTGCTATACTCCGAAATGCCAAGATATTATACTTGGAATCAATCGTCAAAGAAATTTCAACGATGTACACAAGGAAATCCAGTTCCAGGTTACCCACAAGTATTTTCCATCGATGCATTACGTCACACTTACATAGTCCATCCAAGCAACAACGAGTGTTTCTATTTGCGTTTGCTATTAGTCAACATTCGTGGCCCAACATCATTTTAACATCAACAAACTGTTAATGATAAATTGTGTGACACACATAGAGAAGCATGTCAATGTCTACGTTTGCTAGAGAACGACACTCATTGGGATTACACCCTTAGCGATGCTGTGATTTCGTCAAATGCTCATCAAATACGAACTTTGTTTTTAATAATTATCTAACCATGCTCTCCATCAAATCCAATTGATTTGTGGAACAAATACAAAGATGACATATCTGATGATATTTTGCATCAGATGCGTATTAGAACATCAAATCCAGATTTGCAATTGAGCGACAAAATTCACAACAAGGCATTGTTATTAATTGAAGACATGTGCTTGATGATGTAAAACAAGGTATTAATTACTTCAATAAGGTTTGATAGCGCCCAATCGTCCGATGCACAACACATTTAATAAAGAGTTAAAATGCGAAAAACAATATGATTGCAATGGATTGAAAGAATATGTTCGAATAAAAGTTCCGCTGTTGAATCGGCAACAAAAACATGCATACGACACCCTCATGCAAATTTTGACGGATGGAACTGGAGGAATTTTCTTCTTGGACGCACACGTTGGAGCTGGAAAAACTTTTTTGATCGCATTGATTTTGGAAACGATTCGCTCGCAAAATGGAGTTGCACTTGCACCTGCTTCATCTGGAATTTAAAATTTCAACTTCAATATTTGGCCTGTAAGGGTTGAACCAATCCCTAAAACAATACATATTGCTTGTTATATATCTCAAAACCTCTATCTACTAGGAACGTGAAATTAGGTACACATATTTTTCATAGGAGCTAAAGGCCCACTAAGTAAGGATTTTAAAATTTTTGGCTTTAAGGGCTGAAACAACCAATAAAAAAAAAAGTATTGTGTCTTATAATTTCCTTAAAGCTAGAAAACTACAATTTTGTACATTTATTTCTTACACGATAGATATAAAAAGTAAATCGGTTTTACATTTTGTCACGTTCTGCTAAAGGGTGAAATGGAGTAACAGCCTCTAAAATTATAAATATTAATTGAATACCGCCTAGGAACGTAAAATTTGGTACACATATTTCTCAGTAGGGGCTAGAGGCGAACTAAGAAAAGATTTTTAAATATGTGGCCTTTAAGGGTTGAAACAACCCCTAAAACAAAAACATTGTTTGTTATACTTTCCTTAAAGCTAGAAAGCTGAAATTTTGTACATTTATTTCTTACAAGATACGTATAAAAAAACAAACCAGTTTTACATTTTATTACGTTCTGCCACCTCACCTCTAACTTCGTCTATTTCACTAATGCATTCCATTATCCTAACCAGATGTTGCGTTAATTCATGCTCAATATCGTCCTTAACTTCTCCTATAATGCCTTTTAACTCTACACGTGTATACCTACAGGTAAGGCTTAGTATTGGATAAGTTTTGACTGAAGTAAATGTCTTATAGACACGCTTCTATTAGCTTGACTGTAAGAGTGTATATATATATATATATATATATATATATATAAAATACTATCTGGCTTCACTCGCAAACGTGATTAAATAAATAAAAGAACTATAGGGTAAATATTGTGCCTTACCATTACACAATATGCAATCCCCTCTCAGTACGCCTTACCACATCGGCTTGTCTTTTTTCTTGCCGCCACTTCTTCCTTCTCTAAACGCCTAGCTTGTTCCTCTCTTGCTTCCTTTGTTCCCTCTTCTTTCTCTAAAAGCTTAGCCTGTTCCCTGTCCTGTTGTCTTCTTTCCGTCTCTTCTTTCTCTAAAAGCCTAGCCTGTTCTCTTTTTTCCGCTTCTTCTTTTTCCACATCTTCCTTATCTAAATGCTTAGCCTGTTCCCTCGCTTGCACCCTTTTTTCCTCTTCTTACTTTTCTTTTGCGCTTCCATACCCTTTAAATATGATTTTCTGACCGTTTCCTGATCTGTTTTAGACATTTTAATTTAATTTTAGGCCTTCTTACTACTGACTAATACTTATATATGAACAAGTTTTTATTTTATTTATGTTTTTTCTTGCTATAAAGAAGGTACCGTTCTGTTCGTATGGAACCTAAATAACAACTTTTGCGACTACTGTTTTTAGCTCCAAGCTGTTGGACGCCACTTGCGACGATCCACCCATCTCGCGCACCTTCCTCTCTATCACTTACTCTTACTACCCAGCTCAGCTCTCCTACTGACTACCAAAGTGGGCGGTGCCGCTAGAAATATTATCTTTGGGATAATATTTTTTACTTACTTTCGGAAAGGAATTTATTCTGTTATATTTAAATTTAGAATCTCGACTTTTGTCGGGATCGTGCCATTTGGAGAACACTTTACCTTCGTTATAGCTAGTTGTATTCCAAATTATTACTAACACTCATAAATGTCGATTATCAGTTAATTCAGGACTATGTACTAATAAAAAATAAAAAGATTTTTTGTTTTTAAAAGAAATAACTAATTTCTTATTAATTTTAACTAACTTCAAAAATGTAGATACATTGATATAAACACATAACTGAAATTATAATTGAAAATAATATCTTCTTATATTTAAACTCTTATTTTACCAGACAAGATTATTTAATATGCTTCTAAAAAATGTAGACTATTGTGAAAGATAGACTTATTAATGAATTTAATATTCAAATTTATATTTCCCCAGATAGTAAAGTGCAATTAATCCAAAAAATTGCCTAACTTCAACATCCAAAGTAAACGTTTCCCTCCAGCTCCAAATTGTTCTATACAGTCCAAATATTGTTTGGTAAAAAGTTACCCCATTTTGAGTCGGGTTTGGGGGGGAGAGGGGGAGAAGTTTGCAAATTAGGAGTTTTCAACGGTTTTTTAAATATTTCAAAAATTATTCTGTTTAGCGCAAAAAGTGCCATATACAAAAATAATCTAGATTAAATTGCGAACAAAAATGGTCCTGTGCATAACCTTGCTAACGTGAATGGTTCCAGAGTTACGGAGAGTGTAAAAGTAGCATTTTTTCATATATTTTAGATTTTTCTGAAAAATGAATTTATAACTAATATGTAAACAGAAATAAGTACACAATTTTATTAAAAAGTAATATTGTACAATCATATTATAGTTCAAAATAGGCTAAGAGACACCACAGAGGGTTAGAACCGTAAAAATACTGGTAACCAGAACCGGTTTAGTACAATTGCGGCCGCCAGTACAAAGCCGATAGATAAGGGGCCGGTCGACTACCCTGTACCTGCCGCCAGCCCCTCTCCCTCACACACTCTCTCATTTACTCTCTTTCCCTCAGTCGTATTGGGAGACCTGTTGAATGCGTTTGTGAGTGTTATGTCTAGTGATTTTCTGCTGTAAATTTTTGTATTGTTTATGTTTAGAATACTGTGTGAACTGTGTGATAATCACTTAAAGTGTGTGAATTATGGCGAAGTGTGTGTTGAAACCTTGTAAGGACAAGGGTGGTGAACTAATAACTCTGACTAGTAAGGCTTTGGACAAAATAATTCAGTGCAGTGAAATTCGTAAAGATGGTGGTAAAGAAAATTCCTGCAGAATGACTCACTTCAAGTACATAGTAAGTGTCGACAAACTTATATTATATCCAAAGCCACCTCAAAAAGAAAAGGAACCTACAGCAAAGATTCCACATGAATCATTTGATTTTAAAACCTAATGTTTTTTTTGTGGTCGTAAGTGTCTAGATGTATCTGAATGCAGGAACATAGCTCAAGAAACGTGGAGTTTAGTACAGAAACTTGAACTGATTGAAGGCATCCGAACGGAAGCAAATAACGGGCACAACAAGTGGGGAGATGAGGTAAGTGTGAAACTCTCTCAGGTCAAAGACCTTGTCAGTTCTGATGGGAGATACTACTGGCATTGTTACCAGACATTTCAAAAGCCAGGATTATCACGGCAAAAAAAAAGGAGCAGCTACAACTAAAGGTGGGTCAAGCACTGATGCCAAATGCGATGGCGCTTTTAAAAAAATGTGCGATTATTTGAAGGAAAATGATGAATGTCAATACGCTTTTGAAGAATTACAAAATATGTTCCTTCAACTGAGTCCCGAAATTGAGCCATATCAGTATGAAATACATTTGAAAAGAAAACTTATCCAGCGCTATGGTAATAGTTTGAATTTTGCAGTTTTACCAGGAAAAAGAAGTGTGATTTGTTTCTCTGGAGCAACTAGTAATATTTTATCAGAACTCTGATAACGAAGCTGAGGAGGAACTGAGAGTGATCAAACTGCAGCAGCTATTATTCAAAGTGAGATCAAGTCCAAAAGCTACTATTTTCAGTTTCCAAGCATCGGGTGACGCTAACTTATTAATAGTTTTAACAGTGATTGATGAAGGTAAGAAAGGAGTTGAAGCTTGTCTAATAGGTGATGACACGGTCTTACTAGTCTTGTTGACTGTCCACGCATCCTCAAAGAACAAAGTGGAAATGGTGGTACCAAAGAATGGAAATCAGCAGGAAAATTTTTACACTATTTCTGAAATTCAACAAGACATTGGGGATATGAAAGGTGTACTCTTAGCAATATACGGCTTCATAGGATGCGACACTGTATAATCTATCTACAAGAAGGGGAAAGTACAAGCCAACAACGCTCTTCGTACGAAACTTCTAGTCTTCAACCACTCCAGTGGAGTGGCTGACACTGGAAAGCATTTCCTTCTTGCGATGTTTGGAAGAACAAAGAAGACCTAGATTGTTTTCGCTACCAGTATTACTTGCAGGCTATTGCAAAGCATAAAATACATTCATTGTTCAAGTTGGCTGCATTTCTCCCCACTTCAGCAGCTTCCAGGCAGCATTCATTTAGAACCTACCACCAGCTGCAGCAGTGGCTGAATGAGAAGAAGAATCCACTCGAGTGTGGTGAAAGAAGATTGGCGAACACCTGAGATCAATTTCAACAGCACGTCCTGCAGCTCCCCAGGAATTACTTTCCCTCATAGTGTGCGCTTACAAAGACGAATGCGTCCGTAACTACGAGTGTAGAAAGAGTGGTCTAAACTGCTCAAGCATGGTAATTGCCCAGGCATAGGAAATGTTAACAGGGACACGAACATCATAGACAAAGATCTAGAAGAGGAGGGTGCTATGTACGAAGAGGACTTAATACTGATGAATATTTTACACTAATTTAAGGTCGCATTTCACATTCTACATTTTTATTTAATACTAGCTGGCCCGACCCGGCTTTGTACGGATAGACATCAAAGTTAAATGTATATTAACAAAAAACATATTATATCAATAAATATATATTACACTATGTATTTCTTTTATGGGGATTTTTAGTAAATTTTACGAGTAAATTTTTAAGGAGGTTGGGGCCCCAAACCTCCTATAAAATTTAGATTTAAAAAAAATTCTTTCTTAGCGAGCACCTAGGGCCCTAGAGGAAGCTACATAATAAATTTCATTCCAATCCATTCGATGGTTTTTTGTAGTAACTTTGACCCCCAAACCTCCCCTAAAATTTCGAATTTTTTGAAAAACTTTGTTAGCGAGCACCTATGGCCCTAGGAGAAGCTACATACCAAATTTCATTCCAACCCGTTCCATGGTTTTAGAGAAATCGTGATTTTGTAAATTTGATCCCCCCAAACACCCCTAAAACTTTGAATTTTTTAAACCCTTTCATAGCGAGCATCTATGGCCCTAGAGGAAGCTACATACCAAATTTCATTCCAATCCATTCGGTAGGTTTTGATAAATCGTGATTTAGTAACTTTGACCCCCCAAAACCCCCCTAAAATTTCGAATTTTCGGAAACCCTTTCTTAGTGCGCGTCTAGAGCCTATAAAGAGTATTAGTGCCAAATTTCATGTTTGTAGACTTCGTGGTTTTGGAGAAACTGTGATGAGTCAGTGAGTCAATGAGTTAATGGTATTTGGCTTTTATATGTATAGATTACTGAACTCAGTTTAAGAACTTCAATAATTTTTATAAAATATGGTTGCAATATACAGCCAAATATGCCTATTTTCTAAAAAAACCTAGAAAAGCTGCAGTTTAAAAAATATTATGATTAAAAATGATATAATTATTACCTCAGCAGAAGGTGGTGAGGTTGTTGTTCCTTCAAGGGCTTATCACTAACATACCCAGTATTTTTACGGTTCTAACCCTCTGTGGTGTCTCTTAGCCTCTTTTGGATTACAATACGATTGTACAATATTACTTTTTATTAAAATTGTGTAGTTATTTCTGTTTACATAGTAGGTATAAATTCATTTTTCAGAAAAATCTAAAATATACAAAAAATTGGTACTTTTACACCCTCCGTAACTTTGGAACCGTTCACTTTAGCAAGATTATGCACAGGACCATTTTTATTCGCAATCGGTTTTCAAAATATTTAAGAAAAACTGATGAAAACTACTAATTTACCAACTTCTCCAACCTCCCCCCCAAACCCGACGCTCAAAATGGTGTAACTTTATACCAAACAATATTTGTTAAAAAATGGGGGGTGTATACTTCACATAATAAAGAAACAAAGACTGAAGGGTCTAGTACAATGACAGACGCAAAATCTAGGAAGCACTATTAAGAAAATTGTATTATATAAAAAATTACATAAATAAAGACCCAAAGAAAATAAATTAAAACAATTAAATATATAAAAAAGCAGACTTTAATAAGTAATATCAAAAGCAGACTTAATCTTAAGTTTCTATACAAAACATCATATACTTGTGTGAGGTTGGAACATTGGAAAAAAGAACAGTGCGTAGTCTATTAAAATTAAGTATGAAAATAAATTAAAGTGACACAATGAACAGTTAACATATATTTAAAAATATAAACAAAACGAACTATATAAGAAAATCACATACATCACAGGTGTTTGCAGTAAGTGAATGGAGAGGATAAAGTTGATACAGTTAGCGGTGCTGTTAAGCGGTGAAAGGAAAATGTCAAGGAGGCTTTGTACAGCTTCGTTTTATCACTTCTTCCGTAGAGATGGCGTCAAGTCTGTTGAAATGTGGAGGTCCACAATTAATTTATTTTAAAAAGTTGAGTTTTCTGTGAGTTGGAGTTGAGTTTCATGGCCTAAGGGCAAGTATGTGATTTGTACAAGGTGTGTAAAATCACCGTGCAAGATTGTGCAATACAACTTTATACAGTGACGTAGGCGCGTGACAGCGCAATGTAGTCACAGATGAAGTCATAGGGCATAGATGTATTATATTATGTGAATTGATGGATGTTCTAAAAGTAAACAAAGAAGTTTAAGGTTAAGTAAGTATTTGTTTTTGATTTTAAAGTACAGTAAATTAATTAAAGAGTGTTTTTATTGAAGTTAGTAATAAAGTGAGTAATAATCAAAGGATAACTCACATATAATCTTTTTATTAAAATAAATACTTTTTTTATTTTGTAATTTAAAATATTTTTTTGGTTTCAAATTTTTTTAACAAGTTTTATTTACAAATTTTTTATTTTTATAACGCCTAACATATAAAATGGCGCCCTTTAACGCGAGGCTGTGAAACGAAAGCAAAGTGGATATTGTGATATTTGTTTTGATTTTTGGGATGTTGTGGCGGATGACTCACATTTTTCATAAGTTGTTGAATGTAATTTGAAATATGGCTAGTACAGTAGAAGACTTAAAAGATTCAGGGTTAGATATGGATCACTCTATCAATTTAAGTGTAGAGAATAAAGTAGAAGATTTAGAGGTAAATGAAACAACAAAAGACAGTGACAGTGTAAATGAGGTTGGGCCAAAAGGGAATTTAAATGATAGTAGGTTAGAAGCAATAATGTGTTTTATGAAACAAATTAACAACAATTTTGAGTAAATTCAAGGAAGAATTTGAAGTAAGTTGGGCAGAACGCAAAGAAAGTAACAATAATTTGAGTATAAAATTTGATACGACGCAAGATAATCTTAAAACAGAAATGGAGGTAATACGTAAAGAATGTAAAGATTTAAAAACAGAAAGCGACTTGAAATTTAGTGAGATTTTTAAGAGTATGAATACTAAGATAGAGTTAATTAATAACCAAGTAAATGAAACTAACAGGTCTTTTGAAAATAAATTGGTAAAAATAAATGAGAGTGTAACTAGTAAAGTAAATGCAGTAGAAGGTAAATGTTTTGAAATTAATAGTAAAGTTGATAGTAGCTTGATTAAAATAGACAAAAAGATAAATGATAATTTTGTGTTGGTAAATACGGAAATTAAACAAGTGAATGAGAAAAAAAAAGATCTGGAAGAAGATTTTGCTAGTAAGATAGATTCTAAATTTAAAAGTGTTAGCAGTAATTTTGAAGAATTTTAAAATGAGATGGAGACAAGGTTAGATAGCAATTCTGTAGTTATGATAGGTGATGTAAGAAATGAAACAGCTGTACCAGAATTTTATAATGAAAAAAGAGAACCTCACCCGAAAACATTTTTAAATGCTTTAGATATATTAAACAAATATATATATAACTTAGAGGGAAACTTTTACTTTGGATGTTGAGATTTGATTCTAAGAATTAATTTTATTAAAAGAATTTATATTGTCAACTCAGTAAAATATATGTGATAGATAGGGTATCACTGACTATACCTTGGAAGAGTTTATATATGCATGTTCCACTAGGTGTTCCTGCAGGTCTGGAAGATCTCTGCTCCTGTTGGGCTAAAGTTGCTCGCTTAAGATAGATTCCCTTGGGTTGCACGTCTGGATTCCTCCCGGATATTCCGGTGATCTGCAGTCGCTGGCACCCTGCACTATTCTCTCTTGTGGTATGTCTGGATTCCTACTAGGATTTGGTCTGGTATAACCCTTTATCTGGTAAAGTCCGTTAACAGGTGATAACCGAGTCTATGGTGTTTCGGTTATATTAATACTGTCATTTAGATCTTCCCTTCCGCATTACTTCGCTTTACTGATAAACCATTTAAAACTTTTGAACGTAAATATCGAAAGTTTGAGGCTTACGAATACTCCTCGTTATACTATACACTGCTAAGACATTGACTAATGGAGATTCTAAGACTTTTTACGATGGCGAGAAGCGTGGTTACTCTACGTGAGCTTGATGAAGATTTTTTTACGATGACTAGATGCTTGGTGACATCTTTGGAGTTCGATTAAGGCTGACGATCAGACGAACAACATTTAGGATTCTCCCTTGGTATGGATAAAAATGTTACCATTCCGGTTCATCAAATTCCCTCAATTTCCCTTTACGTTATTCCTTATAACTTGATGGTTTATTGAAAGAGAATTTTTTAAATTATTTTTCCTGTCTTTAGGATAGTTAACTTAATAACTTTTTGTTTTTAAAGTTTTAATTTTGAATTACGATTGTTTATTATTCTATTCTATTGTCACCCTGTTTACTGGGCATGTCTAAGTTATCTGCTCTCTCCTGCACCTTGAATCTCGCTATTTTGAAATAATTTTCCTGTCTGCTTTTGCCTGGGATTTATTAACATAAATTCACGAAACCTTATAACTCCCGGTCCTGTAGATCGATTCTGGATTGGTCTTCGGATTACTACTCTTCTTCTGTTCTGTACTTGATACTAACTCGAATCTTGATGATACGACTTCGCGTTCGGAAGTTGGGCCTTTCGCAATTTCATATTTTTTTCAAATTGCGATTTTCCGCATTTCCAGTTTTTCGCACATTTTCTTCATCCCACTTGTAACTAAAGCCCTATCCAATTCTAAACTGTTTTCCGTTTTCTTTTATCTGCTTTACTTTTCGAGTTATCACATTTTTCTTTTTCTATAATTCTCCATTTTTAGTTAGTTACCCTTTTTAATATATAATCATCTATCTCTCTTAAGTCTGTACACATACTAATATTATAAACTGGCTTTTGCCTCTAAACTACATTCTTATTACGCCTTTTAAGAAATTCAACATTTATTTTAATTAAATTAAAAAAAAATGTTAATAATTATTTACATATTAACTTCATTAAGTTGAAACTCTGTCAGATTATGAATTATTCCTTTCGCCTTACTTATACGAGTCATTTTTATAAAAAAAACTGTTTTGGATTCTTAATTTTTATTAAAACTGTTACTAGAGTAACCTTTAAACTGACATTTTTAGGTTAGTTATTTTTTTCTCCAAAATTCCTTTTCTGTTGGCTCTTTCTGACATTATTGTACTTTTATTTCCATTAATTACTTTTTCAAAATTATAAAAAATTACGATTTTAGTTTTTATACATTTTTATTTTAACCATAACGTTTTTATTTTAATTACTATCAAAAAACTTAAGTGTTATTATTTTGTCCTCTCTTCTTCCTTAACACATTTATGTAAAATATCCATTTTCAATTACTTTTAATTTTCCATTGTTCTAATGGATTTGTTCATAACTTGTTCAGTATGACCTATTCTTGCTAAATTGGACTTTACCTTTAAGCATGTTGAGTTTTGATTAGCAATGTATGATTAATTGTTAATGAGGAATTAAGATTGTATTACTTGGAGAAGGAAATTACTACAATGTTTTGTAGTATTTTCAAAATTTATACAAAATTTAAAATAGCCTTGAGCAGTGTGTGCAAAGAACTACTTAATTTCTTTCTTTTTATTTTTAATATACTTATTCATTACTTTTATTTTATTATATTTACAAATGTGTATATTACTTTTTTGCTTGATTCCCGAGCTGTATCCAACTATCCAAATATTTAATTATCCGGTCCCAATTAATTCTAATAATTGGAGTTCTACTGTACAACTCATTTATGATTTTCTTCTGACTCCTTGTGGGCCGTTCTCCAGAGGAGGTAGAGATCCATTGAATAGGTGTTAAAATAGTTTTTGTGCCTTATTAAGATGATAAGGACCACCTAGGTTTTTCGCATAAAAAAAAAAGATGTACCTGCCACAGATGTATCACATTTTTCTTAACAATTCAATTATTGTTATGTCCCCTCCATTCAGTAACTGTTTTTAAAATTATTGTTTAAAAACACTTGAAATTTCTTAATGAACAGACTTATTTTTGTGATGTTTTAGTTGTCGCAGTTCAGACGTCAAATTATCTCGGATGTTTTGAAGATGTCCCCTGTAGAAAGCTGGGCGGTTACTTCTATTCGGATCAAAAAAACATGACTGTTGAAAGGTGTATTGAATCGTGTAAAACATTAGGTTTCATTTACGCTGGAGTTCAGAACGCGTGAGTAACAAAACTTACTTAAGTTGAATACAACCATCTGCCTATTTTAGCGGTTACCAATTATGTGTTAGTTAACGTGTTTTGGAGGTACTTCATCTTCTAGATACTGGATTAATCCATTCTTCACTTATTTTATATCTCACTTTGGTGTATTTAACAAATTATACAAATTTCTTTAACAGATTTAAGATATTAAATTTTTATGCCTCATCTTACTTATATAATAATTCAGTAAACCCTTAAAAGTTCGGAGACTCTATTGATACCTATTTCTGAAGATCTACCGAGCCAATGTTAGTGATGTTTGTTGTAAATGACAGAAAATGTTGTCATTATTATCACAAAATTATGAAATGTCAATTTTATTTCATGGGTATATTTATAAGGTCACTTATTCGAGTTTTTTTGGTTTTAGGTTAAAACCCTATTGATACCTATTTCTGAAGATATACTAGGCCGATTTTAGTGCTGTATGTTTTAAGTGACAGAAAATATTGTCATTATTATCAAAAAATTATGAAATGTCAATTTTATTTAATGAGTTATTTTACAAGGGCACTTTTTGAGTTTTTTTTGTTTTAGGTTAAAACCCTATTGATACATTATTCTGAAGATCTACCGGGCCGATTTTAGAGCTGTTTGTTTCAAATGACCGAAAATGTTGTCGTTATTATCAAAAAATTATGAAATATCAATTTATATCATGGGTATAAGAGCACTTTTTAAGTTTTTTTTTGGTTGTAGGTTAAAACCCTATTGACCTATTTCTGAAGATCTACAGAGGCAATTTTAGTGCTGTTTGTTTTAAAAGAAACAAAATGTTGTCTATATTATCAAAAAATTATAAAATGTCAATTTTATTTAATGGGTATATTTATAAGGGCACTTTTTACGTTTTTTTGTTTGTTTTAAGTTAAAACCCTATTGATACCTATTTCTGAAGATCTAATGGGCCGATTTTATTGCTGCTTCTTTTAAGTAACAGAAAACGTAATTATTTTCAAAAAAAATATGAAATGTCAATTGTATTTCATGGGTATATTTCTTAGAGCACTGTTTTGAGTTTTTTCGGTTTTAGGTTAAAACCCTTTTGATACCTATTTCTGAAGATCTACTGGGCCAATTTTAGTGCTGTTTGTTTTAAATGACAAAAAAATGTTGCGATTATTGTAATAAAATTATTAAATGCCAATTTTATTTCATAGGTATATTTACAAGGGCACTTTTTGATTTTGTTTGTTTGTTTTAGGTTAAAACCCAAATTGATCCCTATTTCTGAAGATCAACAGAGGCGATTTTATTGCTGTTTGTTTTAAAATAAACAAAATGTTGTCTATATTATCAAAATTTTTTAAAATGTCAATTTTATTCCATGGGAAAGCCACGGTGGCCGTGATTGTTAAGGCGTCAATGCTTTATCAATCATCATGGCAACCATCAATGGAAAAGGTCCGGGTTCAATTCCCATTGACCCCGAATAATTTTCTAAATGGTTTCTTAACAGACATCGTTGGCTGTGGTTCGGATTCCACGTAAAACTGTAGGTCCCGTCTTCATTAGCCTTAAGTGCAAAACAGCAGGATGTTAAACCAAAAAAAAAAAAAAAAAATTATTCCATGGTTATATTTGAGGTGTATTTACGGGCACTTTTGAGTGTTTTTTTGGTTTTAAGCTAAAACAATATTGATACCTATTTTTGAAGATCTAACACGCCGATTTTAGTGTTGTTTGTTTTAAATGACAGAAAAGTTTGTAACTATTATCAAAAAATTATGAACTGACAATTTTATTTCATGGGTATATTTATAAGGGCACTTTTGAGTTTTTTTAGTTAAAATATTGATACCTATTCTTGAAGATCTACCTGGTCGATTTTTTTGTGGTTTGGTTTAAGGTGAGTTCTGCAACCAATCTTTCACCATGCCAATGAAAGTACACTTTTCTCAGAAACCAAAACAGATATCTTCATGAACATTTTTTCTTTGAAACTGTGTCTTTTGGTGGTTTTACTGAACCAAAAATATTTGCCTTACTGAAAGTTCTTGAAAATACATTTTTTTAGTAAACTTTATTTAAATATTTGTTTAAAACCTCAATTGGTTACTGAGAAAAGTGTACTTAAACTTGGAAAAACTCAAGTTTTGGAAACACGAAAAATAAACACATAAACTAATAATCATGTTTTATTACCAGGCAATAGCGCCTGATCATAAATTGTTTTAAACAAATTATAAATACTTACTGATATCCTAGACAATTTTCAAATATACCGTTGGAAAGAGAAAGATTTAAACTTTATTAACAGTACAAAAATTATTTTTTTCCCAATTTTATAAGGGCAATTTTTTTGGTTTTAGGTTAAAACCTTATTGAGTTGATACCTATTTCTGGAGAACTACTTAGCTAATTTTAGTGCTGTTTATTATGAAAGGGATATTGTCATTATTATCAAAAAGTTATGAAAAGTAATTTGTATTCTTTAGGCGGCAAACAATGTACTCACAGATTGACAACATTGCGCAAGTAGCCGATCTGAAATTGCGCTGAATATTCATCTGTGATCCTGACATAGATTTATAATATTGGAACAGAGGTTTGTTTACATTTAGACGTTAAGTGTCAAATTGAAGTCATGAAGTGATTTTATTAATTGTAGTAAACAAATAATTTTGAATAAAAGTAAAGTGGTAAATAATGAATAACACAACAATTATAATTAATAAAATAGATTCATATCCTACTTGATTATTTTTACTTTTAAATTTTTTGCTTAAAATTTTAGAACTTTTGGTATTGCATATTGTTTTAATATTGCAAGATTTTATTTTTGATTTATGTAACCCATAAGGTTACCTAATCTTATCAAATTCACGACACCACAATTCAAGATACAGGGTAGAATATTAGCGTTGTAACAAACAATGACTGAGACTGAGTTGGGGTGACTGTGACAAGTCACTGAATGCGCCAAACTGACCACAGTTTTGTCAACTTGCCAATAGTCACGTCCACCGCCTCTATCACACTAAACGATAATACGCAGACCCTGCTACACGAAGTAGCGTAGTGAGTAGGAATAGAATGGATAAAGTAAATTTCTTTATGAAATACTGTACCTCGGTTTAACCCGATCTACTGTTTTTGTTTTCTTTGCGTATAGACGGTTTCTGAAGTGTTATAACTCTTTTGTTTGGTTCCAGGTGGGAGTGTTTCTGTGTAAACAAGGAGTACTTTCTTGAAAATAGAAAACCCGAAACTGAATGTAAATTAAAATGCAGTGGAAACAAGAAAGAAATTTGCGGAGGGAGGTTGAGTTTTGGATTATACGAAGCTGGAAAGTGTGTTACAGGTAAGGTTTACATGTAAATAACAGGTTGCCTAAATGTTTCAATGCAAATCTGCGCGCCAACATTGTAATTCTGACTGCTCGCAAAGAAATATTCTCTGGAAGGATCAGCTTTGAGGAGTTTCCATATAAAGCAATTCATTAAGTCAGCTGCGAAGCAAATAGACAAAAGTATGCCAGTTTCAAAATTGATTCTTAACAATACCGAGACAAGTGTCCTTAAAAAAAGATGACCACGGAACCATTGACCTTCCATTTTAATGTATTATCAACTAGCAAGCAACCACAGCTTTGCCCATAGACAAGAATAAGTAAATGAAATGAATATCAATTAAATAGTGAGCCTTCTCCTTATTCAAAATTTTGAAAACTACATGAGATTCGAGTTCCATAGAGCAAAAACCCTGCATAGTGGGTTACGTACAAAAATAAATAAATTTTGTAGTAGATTAATTTTTAAAAATTATATATGTCAGATATTATATCATACATATTTAACCCTAATTCTGGTTAAAACAGGGAGACTAACGATTTATTATTGGACAGTATACTTGCTAAAATGGGCTGATTAATTATCTATCATTGGTCAGTGTACTCCCTGAAAAGGGCAGAGTAACAATCTATCATTGGCCAATATACACACACTAAAACGGGCAGGTTAAATGATCTATCGTTGGTCAGTATACTCGCTAAAACGGGCAGAGAAACGAACTATCATTGGTCAGTATACTCACTAAAACGGGCAGTGTAACGATCTATTTTTGGCCAGTATACTCGCTAAAACGGACAGAGTAGTAATCTATAAATAGCCAGTATACTCGCTAAAACGGA
>JAGFPH010012449.1:18988-30182 GCA_018207615.1 Philaenus spumarius | reverse complement strand
TTTCTTAAGACACATCCTCGAAACCAAACCATAACTTACATTTAGTTGTTAATGAAAGCTAACTTAATTATATTTTTTTGACGCATGAATTATATTTAAAAACTGAAAATGTAATTCTTCTAGTACCTCTGTAAATATGTCGTTGTTCTTTGATACTGTATTCTAATTAATGTATTAAACGTATTTAATTTATATTGAATCTTGATATATTGTTTAATTTTGATAAATATATTGATATGAATAAGTTTAATTAAATAAATGAAGGTTTAATGATGTGAATGGTAGCAAACAGAGTAAAACAATGAAGAAGAAAATTTTAATTTGTTGATAGAATTTTAATTTGCTCACTGGTGGGAGAACCACTGGTCAGAAACCAATAACATCTATTAAACATTATCAGCCGAACATTATACAAGATTTTTTGTTGTATTGTTAAATAACTATATTACACATCCTACATAAATTAGCAAAGAGATTTTTACACAGGCGAGAGTTAACTGCCAGAAATTATAAACATGAAATTTACTTTTTTAAACCCGGGTGAAAATTATTTCCTTCCCCTTTTCACGAAGAAAGCAAGTAAGAGATTGTTGCTAACGGAATCAAAATTGTATGGATAGGAAACAGTCTATTGAACTATAAAGTGCATTGCTTAAATCTGATTTTTACAAAGTCAAATTGAACGAAACCTTTACAATGCATTATTTGTTAAATAAATTTACTTTACAAAGTTAGTTTATTAAAACTTCTACATGTGTTAAATAAATTAAATACTTAAACACGATTAATGTATTCTGATGTATTCACAGATTATATGTAAAATGGTTATGTATTTCATTATTAATTAATTAATTGTTCAATTTAAATGTAAATCTCGCCTTTGAAAATTATTTATTTTATAAAAATGCTTTACAACCACAAGTTTTATATATAGTTCTTAATTACAAAATTTATTAGTAATAATAATACAATTTTAAAAATTGCCTGCATTTTAAACATAGTGTTAACAAAATTTTAGCATAAGCAAATGACACAAACCGTAAATTTACTAAATTAAATTAAACATATTAAATAATTATTCTGCAAATAAGCAACAAGATCTATAATTTTGTAACTAATTTTGTTAAGTAATCACTGTAGCCTAAGTCTTTGCGTAAAAAATATTTCCAGTGCCTTTTGTTGTCACTCAAGCAGAACAGTTTAAGTGCAAAACAAATAAATGTTTCACTTTTGGGAATTTCATCACAATGTTTTATTTTAAAAACACGAAGTGTGCATCTACAATAGATTGCTTGAAAACCATAATTTTAAATCAAAAAATGTCGGATCGTTGTATATTCCACATCTATCACAGGATGAATACTTGTTTCATAAAAATTTTCCGTAGAGCTGAATTAATACTAATGACGGTTGCACTCAAAAGTCGATAGCACGAATTTTCCCAAGAGGCCACATCAATGAAAGCCATCAAATATGATATAACATTTCCAGATACTTTAACTCAGTGGTCATTTAATAACTATATTTGAGCATGTGTGGTTTGCCTACGTAAATAATATGAAAAATAAAAAAAGTATACATCATCCTAATGTTCCTATAGAACAACCAATAAATAATATAAATTTTACAGCCTCAAAATAAACAATTACAGTTTAATGCATAGCTATACCAATTACTAGGTTGTATTCAAATTAGTTTGAAGGTGTTTTAAAATTATCCAAAAAATGTTAAGCCTTAACATAAAATAATTACTTTTACTGATTGTTAAAAATGTAGGTGCAGAATATTTACGTCTTATTTTAATTCATTTAAAAGTTTTTCTGAAAAATATAATTATAGTTTCATAATTGCTTCTCTACCAATAAGTCAATTTAATTTATTTAATTAATAGCTAAACAATCTCAATTTAAAAGCCATTGTAACTTTTATAAGTAATACATATTTTCCAGAATAATAAACCATAGTAAGTTCGACAAATTGTTACATTATGCAAGTTTAACATTTATTTGACTACCTAACTACTGACCAAAGCTTGAATAATTACATCTGCGAGAAAAGTTACGATATTACTCGTTGAAGTGCTGTTGATTAATTTAAACGACGAGATGCAATTTTTGTTGCAAGTGTTAAGCAAGTGACCCGCGAGCTATTTTCGTGATGAGACCGACAATTTTAAAGGAACATTTTTTACGTTTGACAGTATAAAATATTCAAGCAAGTGTAGCTTACTCAACTTTCCAAAGACATAGAAAATACCAGTTGGTGTTATTATTCCAAGATACTGAAGTGTAAAATATCTGTAAAATAAATAGAAGTTTTGTACCTCTTTCTTACAACATCTTTTTGTTTCGAAAAACTAATTAAATTCAAAACGTAAGAATAATTTATTTTAAACAATTATCATGCTATTTGACATTAATATTTATTTTAAAGTTTGTGTTGATTTGGATATTTAATCCTTTGATGGGCCGTGAATTTTGCTTAATGAAGAGATGTGTTTCATATGTAGGCCTGAAATCCATTATCGAAATTTTTAGAACACAAAAGATGCATAAATCACTATGTTGACTCACCTGTCATAAATAAAATAAATGTGTTATTTTTCAAATCAGCTATTTACATAAAACTGATATGTTTATTCTTAATTGTAAAAAAGCTGTATAGTGCACCCAAAATAAGGACTTACTTGGCTATGAACAAGTTGGTATAGACAACAGTTGTTTTAGGTGTAGTGTAATGAAATGCTATAAGAACATTAAATAGGGGTTTTCCGTGCGAGCATAATAGTTCCCGCATTAGGCGCGGCCGAGTCCAAGATTTTCATGCAAGTACGGAAAACCTACCTTTCGAGTTACGTAAAACATTGTTCACTTTACTACACCGAAAAGGTAAAGTACTTTAAATCATAACATATTTTTATTTCACAAGCATATATACTTTAAAACGTGCTATTGGTTTTTCCTACTTCCTTTAAAATCAAAAATATTTCTGTTTAATTACTTTTTGTTAAAAAGAATCATTCTACGTAATTTCTCAGACTTTTAAGTAATAAGAAGTACAAAATGTATATTGCTAACACGTAATATTTTATCAGTTTAGCTTGTGTAAATTGTGGATAAGATAAGATTTTACATGGCATTACATTTTGAACGCACAATTCTAACATCATAATAATACTAATTTAATGAATCAAAATAATAAGAAGAGTACGTTCCACGAGGTCATCACGAACAATTTTGAAATATGACATAAATTAATATTATTTTTAATAATAACAGTCTTGATCTGTAATACGGCAAGTCACAATTATAAATAATGTCCATAATGCATTGCGACTGCTTACTAATAAAGTTTATACTAGAGTATTTACGTCAAGCAGTCTTCTAGTTTATAATTTTTGTTTCATTGCAGCTGTTCATTATCACATAATATTACATGTTATCACTTCAATATAATCATTTTAATACAAAACTGTAGTACCAATTTATATGTTTATTTATTTCTGTGCATCATGTACTAATTTTTGTAAGTAAGTGTTTTTTATTTGATGATGCTATTATGTGATACCGAAACAGATGTAAAAACAATAAATATAAACTACAATAATAAATGACGTAAGTACTCCAAAAAGTCTAGGATTTCTTCAAGTATTTTATTCATTCACCAATGAATGATGACGCCAAAACTTCCACAAAACATTCGTTACCCAAGAGAAAAGGAAACTTTTTTTCATCTTTTTTCACAGAAATAAGGACAGTTTGTGGTAAATGTGATCTAACTATTTCCAGAACAGATTGTTGTATTTGAAACTGCAAAAGGATTATTTCTATGTATTTAAATATCTCGTGGTTTTCTACCAAGTCCTACAAAGGGACAATAGATTTAACGGACAATAGAAATTAATTTCTTTTTACTTTGAAACTTGTTACTGTCCAACGATCGCAAACATCGATTTAGAATATAAATAACTAATGAGCTTGACTTGTGACAAAGTAACTAGATAAAATAAAACCTGAACACAAAATCTCACAATAAATATCAGACAATAATCTAACCTTTAACTTTAATTTATGCAGCCGGTTCAGCTCGGACGACTTGAATGCCATGTTAATAAATAATTAACGAGCTTGACTTGTGAGAAAGTAGCTAGATAAAATAAAACCTGAACACAAAATCTCACAATAAATATCAGAAAATAATTTAACTTTTAACTTTAATCTATGCAGCCGCTTCAGCTCGGACGACTTGTATGCCATGTTAATAAATAACAATATAATCTCAATAAATTTGTGATAAAACAAACTTCCATTTAAAAAAATGGCTACATGTATACCAACAAAAATATAGTTTTAACTTATGAGTACTGAGATTACAGTAGAGGTATAAAAAAATGTGCTGTTGTATTATTAGAAAGGAACAGACAGTTTTACTAGTTTTCCTCAAAATAACCTATTAAACACCGAATCCTTTTTGCATGGATTGATTCAATTATTAAAGTAAGTAACTTTAATACCTTGTGCACTTAAAATTTAACGTATTAACATTTTTGCAACTATTCGCTTATTAAGGCAGACACGGAAAGACGTGTTCTACTAGTGAAAACAAAGAAAAAGGTTCATTTAAACATAGGTTCGGAAATGCTTCGTTAGCGAGTTACGGCTAGCGGAAGATTGTGTTCGGTTTTCAGTACCCCCGTTATAATGACGTCATACTTAATTTTTCTGGATGCATTAATTAAGGTGTCAAATGTTGTGTATTTTATGTAAAATAAACCTGAAAAATTGAATAAAACTATTCCCAGAA
This sequence comes from Philaenus spumarius, assembly GCA_018207615.1. Classification (NCBI taxonomy): domain Eukaryota; kingdom Metazoa; phylum Arthropoda; class Insecta; order Hemiptera; family Aphrophoridae; genus Philaenus; species Philaenus spumarius. The sequence continues at coordinate 25,379 of JAGFPH010012449.1, read as the reverse complement.
CTGTAAGTAAAGTAGTTTTTGAGAAAACCTGTGTAAAACGCAAAACTCAATAATGTGTTTGTTACGTTAGCTGTAACTCGCTAACGAAGCGTTTCCGAACATAAGTTTATATGAACTTTGTTTTATATTTTCGCTAGTAGAACACGTTCAGAATGTTTTTCCATTTCTTCCTGATCCCCCTGTACATATGTACATTTAGTAAAGTATTTGACTTTCAAATAAATATATACAAAAACAATTAAAATTTCATCTAGTACTTTCAATAATTTCTTGAATAAACCTAGTTTGTACGGTATAAAGGTGTCATTTAACTTGCCTTATATTTAATCTGGTCCAATAGACGAGTGAATGTGACAGCAAAAGTAAACTATTGTCATATTCTCAACTAATTACTTTAATAAACAATTTGTATTAACGTCTTTCAAGTTGAAACAAACTAAAAACATTTTATAATTATCGTTTTAATAGGCATCCGTAAGAGTAACTTCGTCGGTGTTTAGCCCAATTTTGAAAACCAGATGTTAATTTATGTATTTGTGGACTAATTTATAGTGGACTAATTTTTAGTGGCTTGAAAATACCAAAAATTCCGGTCGTTTCAAAATTAATATCAAGGTTTTAACGCTTTGCAGTATTTACTACGTTTAACAACTATAAAATATAAAATAATACATCAAATGAAAAAGCAACTCAAACAGTTTTGTTCGTACACCTGTGCCTACACGATTTCCTCTGTCTTCCGTTACAATTCCATAATTGATGGGCAATTAATTTACACAGTGCGAACTACATTAATTGTTCGAACAGATTTCGAATAGTTAGTTGTGCAACTACCGCCGTTATGTGAACACATCACGTAAACTTTGTCATATATGCTTGTTGGTCAGCAACCTTGTTTTCACTGACCATTTGCCTTCCTCCACCAGTTTCTCTACGGAGCTCATACCTTTTATACAAAAAGCCAGTAACTCATCATCCAGTGGAATACCTAATATTTAACCAGTGATTTGTTTTCACTGTTTCGTTTTTGATCCATAAGCAATATTTAAACACACAATCGTTGCAAATTTGGAGTTTACCAGAAAATGTTTTATTAGTGAATCTGTACATTAATTTTTATTACTTTACTATCATTAAAGTTATTATATTTATTAGATTAAATAAATTATTAGAGAATAAAATAGCATCTGTTATAAATTTAATCCAAATAGTACAGATATTAAAAAACAATGATTTTGAGACATATAATAAATCTGCTAAATTCAAATCAAGATGACCTTGATGTCATTGTTTCTCTCTTTAAAAGTATTAATACGTTGAGTCTTTAGAATATCAACAAAAAAAAAAATGATGTAATAAATAGGTGTTAAATCTCATAAAGACTATAAATTTGTTAGAATTATCTTACTATTGCCCTTTAATATAGCACTTGTTTAAACCCATTTATAATCCAAACGCTTTTTTTTTGTTGTTTTTTTGGAGTTTTAACCAATATCACAACACTGCGGTAAAAGATCGTATGCACCACTATCCGATGTGTTATATTTCGTTGGCTAGGCATCATCACACAATAATACGTGCGATCAACAAATAATCGACTCACAATGTTCACCCATCGATGTATAAACACACTGGATTGCGCGCTGAGTAGTCTGAAAGGTTCGAGAAACGAGCCGGCCGGCGTGGAGCTTCCCCCTCCACTGGCGGGATAGACCCGCGGTGGGCAGCGTGATAGATGGACAGTGATACACGTTGTTGTTGTTATATACAGTTCAATTCTTTGATTTATCCTCTACACTTTTTTATAATAATATGTCATTTTTGGGCAGAGGAAATAGTATTCCTAAATTACTATTCAAAACAGGCCTAGTTTTATTAGCAGTCTTGTAGTAGGAACATAAAAACTGGTGTTTTCAAAATAAGAAATTTGAGATTGATCAATACTTTTATACAGTTCTATTTTAGAACTAAATTACGAAACTTTTTTACATTTATGAAAAAAATTACAAAAAATGTTTACTACTTTTTATATAGGCCTAAAGTTGAACTTTTTCCTTTCGTTACTAAACACTAGGGGCTCTGCCCCTGGACGCTTCGCTTCGCTCGCAGTTGGAAAATTCGCTAATGAATATCGTTAATCTTTGGCTCGTTTGTACATTGTACAGGGTTTGGCGAGCGAAGCGATCAGAGGTCGAGTTCCTAGTAGTAAATAAAATTATTATACATTTTAACGGAATTTTGTAACATTTCAAAACATCGCAAGCTACATTTACAAAGCTTGGAGTGCGTCAAAAACTTACTAAACTTGTTTTATTTAACAATGTTTAAAGTGTAATGTATACCTAGGTATACTTTTATGTAAATTAAATGCAGTTTAAAATGCTAATACAGATCATGTTTTTCATTATGGTTTTGGTTCAGTTTATTTTCCCCTAAACTTTTCCTTATCCTTATCCAACAACAATAATAATAGTTTAAACACAAACTGTTAATCTATATAATAAAAATGAATTAATTGCTGTTCCTTTGTAAGCGCATCACTTGAGAACGGCTGGACCAATTTGGCTATTTTTTTATTTTAAAATGTTCATAATAGTCCGAACTAGATTATCATATAAAGACAAATTTGAAAAGTTTTCCGAAAAAGTTTCAAATTTAGAAAAAACTAAACAGCCTCTTTTGTATGGACTCAAGACCATAGCGCACAAAATCAGCTGTTCGTATAAAATGCTTAGTAACACATGTTTGTTTACATTCATTACCATAGCAACTTTACTAGCAAATTTGTAATCAGTTTATTATTTTTTCAAAACCAACAGCTTTTTAGGTTAAATTGACCAACTTAAAATAAAAACAAAAATCAACTAAAATTGCTTACTATATTTTAATTCAATTCAAACATTGGTTGTTACATATTATATATAAAACAACTGATTTGCATCAAAAACTGAACATAATTTTAGGTTAGGCCTACAATGAACCAAAACACGTTTATTTCCAACCAATTGGGCTAATTTAGAATCAGGTTTTTTACAATTTATCACAACTATCAGTTTTTTTAGATTAGGTAAAAACAAACAAAAGGTTTACTGTATTATCGATAAAGGTTTACAAACTATAGATCTAAATTTGTGTAGTATATTCTTGTGGCATAAAAATCATTTTGCAATTCGATCACTTAAGTCAATGGAATAACTTTACTAACTTTTAAATTAAATCAAGCAATAGCGAAACATTGCTGGGTCCACTAGTTTACCATAAAAATAAGTGTTACATACTGTATAACAATTAAATATTGTTTAGAAATTAAAATGATTATTTTATAAATAATGTTTGGTGCCGTTGTTGAAGCTGAGCAAAATAAATTAAAACATTTGTGAGCGTTGCATTAACTTTGAATGCTTCACGTGTTGTTGCTGTCCCTCCAGTGGTGGGGGAAGCGGCTAGGCCAGCCGGACCGTATTCAATACACGTAGCCAGCGATCCAGTGTGTTTATACATCGATGTGTTCACCTATGCTACTCGTCTTCGTGTAAAACAGTTCAGTGAAGGACGGCTTCTGAGAGAGGAAAAGTTACTGTCTACGAGCAAATCAAGTGGTCGTAATGTTAAGCTATCCTTTACTAAATGACTGAGACCTCATGGTGTCAGTATAGTTAATCAATTATGTAATTTGATCACGTCAATCACGTGTATGCTATCACTAATCCAATATACAGTTCATCTACTTAGGACGTGTGCAGATTTAATCAGCTATCTGACTAATTTATATAATAACCAGTAATTATTGCGTACTTGATTGTAATACTATCTTTAATTAAACAAAATATTTTTAGTTATAACGTGTTAATATAAATTCTAAATTGCATGTTGAATTTAGTAGAAACAAGAGTAAACAGTAAATGTCAAAGGGTTTATGTATTTTTTTCGTCTATTTTTCACATAAATAAGGACAGTTTGTGGTAAATGTGATCTAACGATTTCCAGAACAGATTGTTGTATTTGAAACTGCAAAAGGATTACTTCTATGTATTTAAATATCACGTGGTTTTCTACCAAGTCCTACAAAGGGACAAGAGTTGTAACGGACAATAGAAATTAATTTCTTTTTGAAATTAATTGTATTAAATAAGCTTATTATTATAGTAATATTTCTTGAACATCCCAATTGCATATATGTTATTATTCACCTCTTTGCAAATTAACACAAAACTTCTAATAGGAACAATCACTACTGTCCTCGTGTAAATTAATGATAAAAATAAAATAAAACAATGTTGTTATTGATGTCTCAAATATTTAAAACTATATCTGTCCAATTTTCAAAGTTTATTATTTTTGATTTTGCAGAATTTACAAAAAGAAGAAATTCCGTTTTCTATGTTAAAAAAACTAATAAATAATCAATAATATATTTTTAAATTACAGACCCAGAACTGCTCTAGTGGAACAATGCTTGTTGGATTTCTATAAAACTATGGATGTATATGTTAAAACTCAAAATATCATCAACCTTCGCAAATGACAAATTTGACCTTTTTGTTTATGCACGATGACATATTATTTTATGGTGTATGTCTTAATCGTACAAGCACCACATCATATAAAACTTTCTCTGCAAATAAATTAAATAAGAGCTTATATAATGTATTGTACTGTCCCCTGTTTGTTCAGTAAAGTTGACCAATTTTAATCTACACATTTTAAAATTTTAAAATTTTTTCAAGAGCCGTAGAATATGTTTCAGATAATATATTCTCGTATTCTAAGTTTCTCGCAAACATTTTCAATACATTACTAACATTGTTGGATATGTTAGTTATTAATTTAAAAAAATATATTTTTTTAAAGTCAAAATATAAATTCGGTCAAAATATTTATAAAAAAGGTGTCATTAAAAACCTAATATTTGTTTTATTGTGGTCCTTTAAGTTTAAATAATTTTTTTTAAATTTGATACACCATTGCCATTTGAATAGATTTGCGTTTCCATTTCCCCTAAATTCTACACTTTTAAAGTCTTGGAAATCTTGTGAAAACATAAGTTGAGCACTGGACGATACCCTATTTTAACAATGTTTGGTTTTTGAAAATCTAACCTTTAATTAATAGTAAATAAAAATAAAAACAACATTTTGTTCATTTAGAACCACCAATTTGTAAAGGGTTCTAATAGTCAAAACTCTGTGTTAAATACTTTAGTTTTAAAAGTCTGTTAAAATTATGTAACTAATCCTACATTTACATTCGTAATGACTTAAAAACCAATCTTACTTTAGTTTGCCTTTCCCAGAACTGGAGTAATTGGAAAATGTAAGAAATAAAGAGATTTCTGTTCAAACAGAAAACGAGACCAATTATAATTGTCCAAATATAATCTTTGGTTTTCTATAAGTATAGTACTATAGGCTGTTTTATTTTGAATACATCACCTGAGATAGTTTGTAAATAATATACGCTTTACAGAATAATTTTGTTTTTTTTTTAACTTTTTTATGTGATTTGCTTTTATTTACATTTCATAAAAGTTGATGTTTTAAATCAGACTATAATTTAATATTCATTCCTGAAATCATCACAAAAATAAATTAATACAATTATGCACAAAAAATTTAATTTTAATTTAAAGTAAATTTACAAAACATTCCATAGCCATTTGTTAAAGATGAGAATATACGCTTCATATCACAATTGTATTGTTATTATAGAAAAGTTTTAATTACAAACTGACAAACTACGGTTTTAAGAAATATAAGAAATCTATAAGAAATATTATATTTAATATTGAAGGTTCACAATGTCAACATGATGAAGTATAGTAACATAATTTCATTAGAAAGTGTTGGGTAATTCATCAGTTTTTATATCATTATTTTAGTGTTTTTTATTTTATAGGTTTCACACCATTCATCAAGCTCATATAAGTCGTTAGATTATTCGTACAGTTAAATGATCTACATCTACAATATCTATTTTCTTTAGGGCATGATCTTTACACGCACTCCTAAGTACTATATATGTTTGCGTTTGCTATTTTACCTCTTTAGGAATAGCAGTACCGATAAAGCCGTCTACGACTTTCAAGCGGAAAACTATTAATAATTCAACCAGAAAAAATACCCCATGAAGATAATTGGTTCTTGTAGCAAATAAAAAGAATCTTTGGTCACACAAATCCTTGGTCACAAATTATGGGAATGTTCAGCAAATCACTTGGATCGACTACGATAATTCATAGTTCATAGTCTTGATATACTCAAGATTAAAACACTAATCTCACTCAACGCACTCTTTATCCACACAATTAGAGCCACGACAATAACATTTTCTTGTGGCAAATAAACAGATGCCCTCGGGTACAAATTATGGGAAAGTTCAGCAAATCTCTTGG
>JAGFPH010012449.1:0-10729 GCA_018207615.1 Philaenus spumarius | reverse complement strand
AGGTTGAGGGGGGTCCGATTACGGGAAGTGCCTAATAATTAATGTCAATGAATCAGTGTTACCGTCTAGCTTTATATAAGTAGATTCTATCCAGTTGTAGTTACCGTGCATGTAGTATCACAGTAGATCATGCAGTTATAACAAACCCGTTTATAAACTTAATTACATTTTTAATAAGAGTTCATGTTTTCTTATTTAACTTAGTGATGATTCAAATAACACGATTTTTAAAAGGATATTAAATTTAAAAGTCCCAACAACTTCACATCTATTACTATCAATCTCCTGATTAAACAACCTACTGCCAGTAATACTGACATCGTTTTGAAGTTAGTCTAGGCCACAAACTTGGCTACATTGACGCCGTGTTTATTTTGCTATTACTGTTATTTTCACGGTATTGTGGTATTTTTTCATTCGTCGTGTTACTCCTTCTAAAATATCAACACATCTTTAATCTTGGCTAATAAACTTAAAATAATCTTGGTGTTTCTTAAAGCTCTTCCATGTTAGATTTTACAAAGGCGCAAGACATTCAAATATTGCCACTTTAAAAGTTGCTGTAAAATATCTTTATATTTGATGCATTGATTGGCACGCTTATTAATAATTTCCAGACTTACATTCGCATGATTCCCGAACAATTAAGAGCTCTTAGCTAAACACACTCCAATTCAAAAATTTAATTTATAAAGTCTGTCATAACTGCAATGAAACTTGCATTGTGTAAAGACCTCTAGCTAAACACACAATAACACTGCGTAATTTTTACTTTCTCCCCCTGTACGTAGTATATGGATAAAGTAAGTAATGTTTTCGTCCAAATTTTCTAATTTGAATTTTTAGTGGAACTATCTGTTTTGGTGCTCCCAGAACCCCAAAACATTTTTTAGTGGAATCATCTGTGTTGGTGCTCCCTGAACCCAAAAATATTGTTAGCTTAATTATTTGTTTTGGTGCTCAATGAACCCATAAAAGTGTTTTCTTGGTGATGTTTGTCCGTGTGTACAGATCTGGAGACCATATCAACTTTCCGATTTTGATGAAATTTGGTGTGTAGGTGTAGTTGTGGAATATCTCCAGGCAAATTTGAAATTTTTCAAAGTTTAGATTTTTAAGGGGTTTTACCCCCCAAAAATGGCTAAAAATCCAAATTTCTCAAAAACGGCTGTAACGATTTTGATAAAATTTGGCGTATTTGTAGCCCTTAATGTACCCCATATGCAAAAAACAGCATCTTCCGAAAAATTCTCGTTTATGTAATGATAATAATAATAACTGATTTTTGGGGGGTTTTGGCCAAAATGGGGGTTGTTTTTCAAAATTTTTCGAAACCTTTTTTCGAGAATCTATACAGGCCTAATTTTTACATGTTTGGTGCAAATTTGTTCGAAATCGATTGAATAGTTTTAATAATAATAATAATATTATAATATAATATGGATGTGTGTTACATTCATCTAATATTTTCCATGGTATGTCCTACTTTTGCAATTCTAAATAACCTTCTCCTATGCTACTGTTGGAAAGAATAAAGTTTCAACTGGGAGGAAGTATGTGGCAGTTATCTGGTACCGTTTATTTACTATTTGTCACAATCATGTTAACGTTTTTTGTTATTTAATTTGCCTTGTAGGTACACCATAGTATACATTTTAAACAAGAAACACATTTTCTATTTATCTTCCATAACGTGGAAGTTTGAGTTCTTTTGAAAAACAGTATTAATTTGTAGTCCATTTTGTTTGCTTTGGGCTCGATAATACTTTTAGGAAATACAATAATTATATGCATACTGCTGTTAAGTCCTCTGTGGTTCTATAGTTCATAAATTGTCTGTCCGAGATTGCTGAAAAAGTAAATCCTTTAGCCTATATAAATGAAAGTGAATCTGTAAATTTAAATAAAGTTTTGTTTGACCATCTATATCATTAGTCTCTATTTAAGAAACAACACAAATAAAATATAATTTATATTGAGCTTTCTATTATTGGTTTGTTATTTGGTGTGTGTTTTTTAACTGACGTACTTATAACAACTAAATAAAGTAAACATATTTGAAATGTTAAATTTTGCATCATTTAACTAGAAGTAAACTGAATTAAACATAAAAGTAGGCTGCAATTTAAATGTTACACAACAACCTAACTTTAAGAACACCTTTGAGAAATAATATATAAGGATCATTAAATAATCATTAACTCAAACTAGCATATTAATTTAAATGTTTAATCATCCATTTGTACATTGTATTGAATAACTAACTGTATTATAATAAAGTTTATATTATTCAATCATATGAACAATGTATTTGGAAAATACTACTAAATTTCAAAGGGGGTTTTGTACTAAACTAAGAACAATAAACTGTACCAGGAACTGGCACAAACTTTCTCACAAACATTATTATTATCTAGAGAGAAAACTATTTGATCGATTTCTAACAAATTTGCACCAAACACGTCAATTACGCCTGTATATAAGCACGAAAACACGTTTTGAAATTTTTTTGAAAAACAACCCCTTTTATGGCCAAAAAACCCCCAAAATCAGTTATTATTATCATTATTAGCTAAACGATAATGTTTAGAAAGATGCGTTTCTTTGCATATGGTAGGGTAGGCCTACATAAAAGGCTACAAATAAGCCAAATTTTATCAAAATCGTTAAAGCCGTTTCTTTATAAAAAAATAATAACTGGTTTTTGGGGATTTTTTTGCCAAAACGGGGGTTGTTTTTCAAAAATTTTCAAAACCTCTTTTCGTGCATCTATACAGGCCTATTTGACATGTTCGGTGCAAATTTGTTTGAAATCGATCGAATAGTTTTCGCTCTAGCTTTGTGTACATACAGAAATACATAGATACAAACATACACACATTTTGTAAAAACCACTTTTTTGGATTCAGGGGGTTCCAAAACGGATATTTAGACAAAAATCTCAACATACATTTTTTTTGCGATCACTATACTTTATACTATAGTATAGTGAGAAAGTAAAATGGAAGAGAGTGGTTAACTTCTACTGTTAAATAGAAAAAGAAACTTATTTAGTTTGTTTTATTAAAGATTTCGTTTTCTGTTAAATCTTTAGACCTACTTAATCAGTTTAATTAGTTTTAACAAATGTAATATTGCAGGTAACTTACGAATTTGAGTTTCTAAATGTTTAATAAATATAGCAGCTTGATGGATTTATCAACACAGCATAGGCAGTACTGTAATCTAAATTTTCTAATTAATAAAATATATACTTATTTTAAAAGCTAATCACGTTCTCTATTGCATGTAAAAACTCATTCTTAATTTTGCATAATTCATTTTCCATTTCAGTAAGATCTTGTTCTATGAACTACGTCGATACTTACTTCAAATGAAAGTATAGACATTTATTTACTGGATTTATCAGGGTTTCTTTAAAACTTAAGATTTTGGCTTTATGTTTTAAGTTTTAAAGGAATCATCAAAAATATACCCTAAGACAGTGCAATAATCGCAATCAAATATGTATATGCTAACCACAGATTTGCATATAGATTGAAAAAGCCACCATCAGATTACACCTTCTTGGAATGTTGTTTATTACAAAATACGCCATTAATAATTCAGGAATGTAACTGATATTTAGATAATTTAACTGTAATACGTTATTGTTTTGAAATAGACTGCGTATGTTTCACATTTTAAAGTTTTTGGTAAGGAAGTCTGTTTTAGGAATGCATAAAATAATAAAAGGAAACGAGATATTCTGATTACTCATCACACAACTAAATATCCGCTTTGAAAAAGCATGATCCATTGAGATGTAAGAATATTAAGAGTTATGCAAGATACAGAAGCACGAAACAAGCAGTAGAAAAACATAGCCTAAATTGCCCTACCTAATATGTGGTAACATAATATGGTTGTCAGTGTAAGAAATAAAGCGTGGACATTAAATATTCTGACTACACATCACTCAACTGGAAAGCAACCTAGTAGATGTGTTCTTTTATTGCTATAAACACGTTTGCAAGGTGAGTAATTAGACCAAGAGAAGATGTACTGTAAGTATAAATTTCTTATATATAAGTTGTTGAAATACTGTTTTAAGAAAATCAAAAAAGTTCAAAATGTAGGCCTAAACTCAATGTGTTGAAAACAGATTTACCATCTGAAAACACCCAACTAAAGGTATCACGCAGATAATATTTTATTATATTACTAAAAGTGGAAAACTACCTCTAAGGTAATCTAAATGGATTCTAATGACACCCTACTGGAGTCGTAAGATTATACCATAGGCCTATGTACAGATAAGTTTTATATTGATCACAGATACGTATGCAGATTGAAAACAAAATAGATTGTAGTCGTTTGGTGTAGATAGTTTTGCTCTTCCCTATTCAAATCTCAAATGTAATTACTGTCACTTTTAGGCAAGTACTGGAATTTGATCTGGCAGTTCAATGTCGTCCTTCTTTAAAATGGAAAACGAGAGTGCATTTCATGTATATACAAATATAGCCGTATACCATTTAGGCTGTTCTCTGCTCACCACTCTAATAAATTACTTTAAAGCAATACATGCTATTAGGAATTAATTATGGCAATGAACAAATAAACAGATTGTTGCCAAATTTAGTAAAGCTTTTTCCAAGTACGTGTACTTATATGCCAAACAAGAATTTGTAGTAAAAAGGAATCAAACATGCATAAGCAACCACCAAATTATTTGTGCCTAAAAAAACTTGATTCATGGTTCCTACTATAAAAGAAGAAATCTATCAAAGTGGTGTAGCTTAAGACGTAGCAAAAGCTAAGAGAATTGCAAGTTTCAGGGATTTGTTTGATTATGTTTGTGTGGTTTCCCATTTACTTATAAGTGTTTGATATGATTAATTTAATTCGTAATAGTTCATTGAAGGTCAATTATTTTATAAATAACATTTACAACAGGTAACAATGCTTGATTGATTTAGGTTGTGAAATTGTGTTGAAGATCATAATTTTTAGAAGTTATGTAAATAGAATGAAATAGTTGCACTCTTTTAACTATTAAATTAAATACATATTTATTAATGTATTAGTAATGTTGTTCAAATAAATTAAATAGTCGCCTAACAACAAGTCTATTTAACTACGTTACAGTATATAACTTCAAACATTATAGGCACGTTTTAATAACTCAGTTATAAATTGATATCTTAAGAAACAACAAATTCGTAACTATTTTCTGGAGTGGGATAAATGAGCTTAAAAGTTTTAGCTCCGTTAGTAATTTTAGCTATCCTTTTCCTTTTAATTTTTCTAATAAGTGTACAATTTAACATTACCATAACCATGCACATGTTCAAATTTATAAATGCATTATTTATTACATATAACATGAAATTGCATTACCAACTTTGCAATTAAATATGGTTGTTTACTGATTAAAATAGGTTAGCTGTATGTATAGTCATAAAAGTTATTATAACATAATATATGTGTTAACTTTAATTAGATCTTTGTGCCAAAAAAAGCCAGTTTTTTAATATAGTTTAACCACAAATATAGTTTAAAATTATTAATATATGTGTTAATCCAACAGTTATTATAACGTAATATATTAGCATTACTTTATTTAGAATTTACTAAACGTTTTATCGTAACAGCAATTCAGATAATGGAGTTTGTACATAATAAGTATAAAATTAAAGATGTTAAAAAGTTATAAATTATTGTTAACGTTATTGAATTTCAATTAACGTTTGGACTAGACAATAATAGTTAATTTAGATGATGCATTTTAGCAATTAATAATATAGTTTTGATATAAAGATATAACATTTATTATAATATAATATCCTTTCGTTAATTTTTTTTAAATCTTTGTATCAACAACAAGAGTACATTTAGATAATTTAGTTTGCTCGTAAATATTCACATAATATAGTTTTATAATGTAATACGTAAGCATAAACTTTGTTAATAATTTTTATACGTTTGAACGTGACAAACACTTTCGACAATTCAGGATTAGTTTAATTATTGTAGGTAAAATAGTTGTATAACATAATAATACCAGAGTTGAATTTATTGAAATACATTAGACGACCTGTAGTAGGACTACACTCATAGTAGATAAGTGATCCTTATTACTTTAAGTGTTTTTTTTTGTTTGTTTTGTAAATTCTGACAATTTATCTAAACCATACTTAAAATGATTATGTATAGAGCTTAATATCTCGTACCAATTAACTGATTTTTATTTTGGAAAGTATAAAACGTTTATATATTGCATGGATTGGGTTTGTCAGTTTTATAGCCCTTCTCTACTGCTTCATTACTGTTTTATTGCAAGTTTAACGGGATTTTTTATTTCAAACTGTACATTATTTGCATAAAATCTAACTGAAATATATTGGAAAAAGATAGATAAAACTTCCTAAATAGTAAACAACGTAAAATGCTAACATATAATGTGTTTTATTGTACATATTTAACATCTATAACATTATATTTATATAATTACATGGTCAGGTGACATTTTACGGTAATTTAAAGCATATATCATTTTATTTAATACCCAAACGAGGCACTACTTATATTAGTATACACTTACTTGTGAAAAGGTTGATTTATTCCTTCTTATTCCAACAAATTATGAACGAACTTTTCTATCATTTACAACAAAATTATAAGCGAGTGAAAAATACATTGTACGTCGAATAAATGCTGATTGAATGAAAATGTTTGAAATCTGAAATGAACTATATTGGATTCATAACATCTCTATATATAAAAATTAATGTTTTTTTGTTTCTTCGTTTAGTTTTTTCTTTGTCCTCTATAGACTCAAAAAATATTCGACAGAATTCACTAAAAATTTCACAGTTTATCCATGCCATTGCCAGGAGACGTTACAATACAGTCTTAAGTGGTTGAAATGGGGTAGCTACCCCTATGCAATAATCATAAATTGCACTAACTCCCTAGAAGCTATAAAGCCACAATTATTTAATATTATTCTTAATGATGTAGCAACCATTTGCAATTCGATTACTTAAGTAAAAAGAATGAAACGTAATAACTACCTTAAAATTAAATAATCATTTATACATTTATGTTTTCTTTATGCTCAAAAACTACCTAACTAATTTCACTACACATTTCATTTTATGGTCACTACAATCAAAGAGATTAAAATGGGGTAGCTACCTTTATAATATAACAAAAATTCACTGACTTATGCTACTACAAGCTATAAATTTGTGTAATTATATTCTTAAGCGGTATACAAACAGTTTGCAGTACACTTCAAATTAAATAATAATTAAATTGGGATAGCTACAAATATAAAATAATTTGCACTAACAACAACCATATACGTTTAATAATTACTTTTGTTTGCCTTACTGGGCCGGGTAATTACATTTCAGAAATACCTGTACTTTAGTATTACTCTCGCAGTCCTGTATACGTGCGGGGCCGCCTGCTCAGATCATTAGAATATTGTTTTAACCACAAGTCACTTAATACACTTTTCATTACACTCACTAAATTATGTTTGATAGTTAAATCTAATCATATATTTATATACTAAAATCAAGCAATAGCTTGTTCATATTAAAAAAAAAAAACATTAGCCTATGTATATACAAATATTTTTTTAGAAGACTGTTTCATGTCGGTTCATTAAAACATCACGAATACTTTATTTGCTTTCACAATCCATTACTGATAAATTTTTAAAATTACTTATTTTGTATTTTCTAAGAAATTAGTGGTTGTAATATTATTAGTAATGTTTGTTAATTAATACATACATGTAACTATTTAACCAACTAGTTGTAGATGTAATTATACTGACGAAATATGCACACAAATAACTACATATGTCTAATTCGATGGATTGATGTAATAAAAAAAAACATATAATACTTTTTTAATAAATTAGACAGGTTAAAAATCTAATATTAAAATACTGTAATACGAGTATTTTTGGATAAACATAATATTTTAGTGTACTAAAACAATAATCCCATTTGTAATTTAAAATGAATAGAAAAATTAATTATTATTGTTTATGGTCGCCATACCGACTATTGTTTATTAAATAAACTTCTTGAACTTACCGTCCACATAGTACATAAGTGTACTATGTGTTTTTATTTTTATTAATGATGAAGGACAATGGTCCTAACTTGAAAATGGCTGAATAGCCGAAACGGCCGTCGTTGGACGTGTAAAATTTGACTATTGGACGGTAAGTTCAAGAAGTTTATTTAGAAAAATTAACAAGCTAAGCAGGTTAAAATTGAAATCAGTGAGTTGCTTAAATTCATACAGGTATTGACATGAAGACAGTTTTAGAAAATTGAAGTGCTAAAAAAATCTATAAAAGTAGGGTAATGTAAATAAAATACTATTTTTAATTTGATAATATAATTGCATTTCAATATTTTAATATTTCCCCCATCCTGGATCTGAGAAGTCAAAATACTTCTTAACACTTTAATACTGAAAACTTAAAAAGCAAAAAGACATAAAACAGGTAAGCGAAAGATGTATTACAAGTAAAAATATGTATACAAAGTTCATAAGAGAATAGGGCTATCTATGACTTTCTTACGGAAATCGTTAAAAAAGGCTACATTGTTTATCTGCCTTTATTGCGTCCTCTGGTGAAACTGTTAAAATAAATTAAATAATATTCAGAAATAATGTTGGAAATATAAGAGTAACTATTAAAACTGAAAATGTTATTTATATATATATATATATATTGATTATGTAGGCCTACTGTCTAAAAGGAAGGTTAATTTTATATTAGAGTTAGGATAAAATTGAATAAAAAACTAAAAATCAACATTGCTTTAAAATACTGAACAAAACAACTAATTAAAGTTGTCTGTAAAACACACTAGATCTGGTATCTAATAATACTCTGAGATTTGAGTATCAGGTACCTATCAAAATAACTAAATGAAGAAGGAGAAAACTTCCTATTTAAAGTGTACTCAAAAACAAAACAAAAATGTATGTTAATCTTTAAATAGACAAATCTTTATCTTGCTTACGTTGCAATGTTAATAAAACTCCAGGGTTAATAAAATAATCTTTTATAATTTGAATAATATTTGTGGTACAACTTATGTCAAGGTCCTTCATGTTACAGCAATAAAAAAAATAAACTAAAATAAAATTATTATAAAATTTGCTGAAAAGGTATGAAAATGACATTATTTAAATGATAGCATCAAAACAAAATTGTCTTACGAAATTCAAAATAAAATACTTTAGTCTTAATTAAAGTAATAAACTAAATTAGTTTAAAATAAACTTAAGTTATGTTTACAATAATTTCGTTTGAACATAAAACTCCAGTTTGAATAAAACTTAATAAAATTAATTTCCTTTTTATGAAGGACTAGCTAACCCGTACGGCGTTGCCCGTGATGGTTGGTATTTTCAGTATTTTTAGCGTAACTCTATTCTTTTTAAGTGTTCAGTCAGTGAGTGGTATTTGGCATTTATATGTATAGGTCTTAAATAATAAAAGCACTATTGTCATAATAATAAAAGATCTGAAATTATGATTTTAGTAACTTTGATCCCCCAAACCCCTCCTAAAATTTCGAAATTTTTCATACCTTTCTTAGTGAGCACCTATGGCCCTAGAGGAAGCTACATATCAAATTTCATTCCAATCCATTCGGTAGTTTTGAAGAAATCGTGATTTAATAACTTTTATCCCCAAATCCCCCTACAATTTCGAATTTTTTCAAACCCTTTCTTAGTAAGCACCTATGGCCCTAGAAGAAGCTACATACCAAATTTCATTCCAATCCATTAGGTAGTTTTGAAGAAGTAATTTTTAATAACTTTGATCCCCCCAAACCGCCCCTAAAATTTCGAATTTTTTCAAACCCTTTCTTAGTGATCACCTATGGCCCTAGCGGAAGCTACATACCAAATTTCATTCCAATCCGTTTGGTCGTTTTGAAGAACTCATTTTTTAATAACTTTGATCCATCCAAACCCCCCTAAAATTTCGAATTTTTTCAAACCCTTTCTTAGTGAGCACCTATGGCCCTAGAGGAAGCTACATACCAAATTTCATTCCAATCCATTCGATAGTTTTGAAGAAGTCGTTTTTTAATAATTTTGACCCCCCCAAACCCCGCCTAAAATTTCGAATTTTTTCAAACCCTTTCTTGGTGAGTACCTATGGCCGTATCGGAAGCTACATACTAAATTTCATTCAAATCCATTAGGTAGTTTTTGAGAAATCGTGATGAGTGAGTCAGTGAGTCAGTGGGTTTTGGCTTTTATATATATAGATCTTAAATAATAAAAGCACTACCAATGACTACATATCAATAAGACGAAAAGTTCCAATGTTAAAAATTCAGCCCAAAAAAGCAGGTATAAAAGTGTGATTTTGCATCCCGCCGTTAGGAGCGCTGAGAGCTCTTTTTGCAGACGAGTGTCGGATTCAATGAAGTGCAGAAGAGAGACTGGGGGAGGGGGGAGAGAGAGAGAGAGAGAGAGAGAGAGAGAGAGAGAGAGATAGAGCATTAGTTTTCCTCGAAAACTAAGCTGTGCAGTGTGAAGGTAAAAACCACGCTTCATTATTACACTACTATTTAATACACTTAGCAGAGCTGTAAAATTATGAAACTTTTACGATTCGTAGGTAAGAACCATACGATTCGTATGCTGTAAACAAAGTTTAATTAAATTACCTGTTTCTTATTTCTTT
>JAGFPH010012448.1:4842-30182 GCA_018207615.1 Philaenus spumarius | reverse complement strand
TTTTAACATTTTTTAATCTATTATTATTATTTTTAATCAAATTTCTTGTATATTTTTTATCTTCAGCTCGCTCGTTCCGAAATTCCGTTAATCCTTCGCAAGCCTCACTTCTTAGTTTTTTGGCCGTTGATTTTGATTGGGTTTTGACGGAGAAGGTCTTTTGGAACTTAGGTGTGCGGTGTTATTAGGGTTTTGAACATAGGATCGTTGTGAAGGTGGGTTATTATAGGTTTGGTTAGGCCTACTAGAATTTATTTTATTTATATTCCGGTTCCCTCTTCGGGCTTCGTCCATCATATCTATTTGATTTAGAAAATTTATAGCGTCTTTAATCGTTTCGCTTGGCTTTCCCATGCATGCTAACTTTATCTGATCATTAAAATGTTGTAAAATGGTAAATACTAAGAAACCTTCCGGGAGCTGCGGTTCTAAGTCGCTGGCTTGATTTACAATCCGACAAAAATAATCGGTCCGGCTTATATTACTTGGTTCAAAATATTTTCCATTCTCGATTTTATTTCTCACAATTTTTTGTTTTTGTAATGACCAATAGTTCGCTAAAAAAGCTGCGCGAAATTCTACAAATGTACTTGTGGCCGTTTTCATAACCGTCCACCATTCTTTTGCCGATCCGAAAAGATGACGTTCCGCCATTTTTAACTTCTCCGGCTCTCCTAAAAACGGGTTTAATTCCTCCATTAAATTTTCCAGCTCCCTTATAAAAGTTCTCGGACGCTCCCTTGAGTTTCCCCAAAATTCTAGTTTTACCGCCTCGCTTTCGTACCTAGGTGCTATTTGCATCACCGTTCTGCCTATTGTCCCTTGACTACCAATTTCCCCTAACTTCTGTTCTATTTTCGCAACTCTCTTATCTACAACCGCAAATTTTTGATCATTGAGTTTATTTGTATCCCTACTCGCGCTTTCTAATACTTGAATTGTCCCAGTAATATCTTCAATTTTTTCCGCCACTCTATTATTTTGTTCTATGCACCTTCGCGTTTCCTGGTTCAAATCCTCTTTAATTTCGCCGATTTTTCCGGATCAACTCATACAATGCTTTCTGATCTCTTTCCCTTTGAGCTTTCTCTTCTTCTTTCTCTTGTTGTAGACGATTTTTTTCTAACTCCTTTTCTTCCCGGATTTTTTCATCCTTAAGCCGCCTTCGCTCCTCCTTACGTTCCCTCTCTTCTACTTCTTCCATTTCGGCACGTTTTCTTTCTTCTTCTTTTTCTTTTTCGGCACGTTTTCTTTCTTCTTCTTTTTCTTTTTTCGCCTCCTCCTTGTCTTTTTTATAACTTTCGAAAAAATCTTTCAACTCTTTGCTAGCCATGTTTATTTTCTTTGATTATTTGTCGCGGATAAAATCTCTCAATAAAATTTTATTTACTTTTATACCCCTTTAAAATACTATTCAATACCCTAATTTAACCCGATTTACCACGACAAAATTTTATTTTATTTGTTTTATTTTACTCCCCCTCTAACTCACGAAATCTTCACGAACCCAGGAAAATTTTTAAACACTCAAGAATAGTCGTAGTATAACACAATGCATAGAAATATTCTTAATCTAACACAACAATGTAAAGCACAAATAATAGTTATGACTGTTCAAGACTAAATTTAACCTTTAGTTAAATTTTCGCCTTCCACTTATGGGCGCCAATTATACAACGAGCCCCACGTTGGCTGCTCCAATTATACAACGGAACACCTATTGACGTTGTTCTGCCCCACGTTCGGGAGCCAATTAAACAACGAACAATCGCGTGGTGACGTTCTTTTGTTGTATAATAAGTTACAACACCTACTGGAAGCCTTTAGCCAAAATTTTATCTTTAGCTTAGGTGATGCAACTGGGTGTCTGATACCTATTTCTATAAGTATTTCGACTGACTCTAACACTTTAAAATAGCTTCCAGAAATTAATAAGTTTACTAGCTCTGAATTTAATTTATGAGAACTCTTGATTATTTTTGATCTCAGGGAAGTGAGAACAGTGGAACAGCCCTTATAACTTAACTTATTTGTGCTTTGATTATTTCTACAGCTAAACACATTTATTTGACTATTTCTAATAAAGGAAAATCTCATGAATGGATAACCATATAACAGGTAATTGATTACTCTCAGTATTTCAGTATAAAAATTAATAATTAATTTATTCAAAATTCAAAATCAAAACCTTTTCAAAATTAAACATAAACAACTCGCTTTTCTCACCATCTGCTTGTACATATAATTTCTATTCAATATTAATGTTAAACCTATAATTCTAATTTCTAATAGGCTTGGCAGACAGTCTAATTTTATAATCAATTTAATTTTAATTTATTTGAATTTAATTTATTTACATTTAACTTTAGGGAATATCGAATTTACATTTATTTAATTTATGATTTGAATTTAATTTGAAACTAACCTATCTCAACCAGTACTTTAAATATTTTTATTGAATTTACTCAGGCAATTAATTAAAATGGGGGACAACGTATTCTCGTTTACACAGACCTTAATTCAGCGTTTTTCACCTCCGGTTTTCCGTGATGGATGCCGCTATGTTGATGGGCTGGTGCTGGAGCTGATATGATGCTGTGTCTGGTAGCCTGGATTTTCTGATTTAAAGTTGTTGGGTTGATATGATGGCTACAGATGTACTTGAAGAGCAGATCTGGTAGAATCTAGTAGAGTTACAGTTGATCCTATTTCTTCCTTGGTTCGTGAGAAGTGAAGTTCCGTTTAGAAGATCATGTCCTGAAGGATTGCCTATGTCGTCTCAGTATCGCCAAATAGAGTTATTTTTGCATTAACTCATTTGGATAGGCCGTAGAGTTGCTCCTGAAGAACTACTTCTGACTTGTAGTTTATATTAAAAGTTATTTAAGTTTAACGAAGAAAAACTATTTGCTGCAGAGTGACGTGAAGTCTACATTCGTAACAATTTAAACTTAGAGCGAGTCCGAGAGAGTCAGCGATTCCGAGAGAGTAAGCCAGAGTAAGTCCGTGGATTTTTCGCGTTCAATCCTTTATACACTTCGTGACGTCATTTCTTACATGCCCTTTCCCTCATTTTTTCATTAAGCCAATTTTTCTTTTGTATAAACTTTTTTGGTCTTGAAATGTGTCTAAATTCGCCCTGGTTAATTTTATATAATTTTCTTCTTTTCTTTTCCTTCCATTTTCCTGGAAAACACCAA
This sequence comes from Philaenus spumarius, assembly GCA_018207615.1. Taxonomy (NCBI): domain Eukaryota; kingdom Metazoa; phylum Arthropoda; class Insecta; order Hemiptera; family Aphrophoridae; genus Philaenus; species Philaenus spumarius. Next base: position 26,982 of record JAGFPH010012448.1, on the reverse strand, counting down.
TTTCTCTGGTTAATCCGGTTGCTCGTTGACGCCCCTTTCTGTAATCGCGACTTCATCCCTTCCACTTTGGCCATTGCATCTTACTTGTTTTTGATTTCCCGCTGTATCTTTTTTTCCTTTTAAGTTTTCCTTAATTTTCTTTTTGCACATTTTCCAGATTGTTCTTGGCTATCCGTACGTTTTTGAACCGTGTCTGTACTGTGATTTTTACGCGTGCGCGGCACGTTTACAATTTTCCGCGACTTCCGCGACTGTCTTTCGCGTTCAATGTCTTTTTTGTTCGTTTACGCCGATTGTCTTTAACACCTGTACAGTTCTAACACTTTTCACCGTTTTTACTTATTTTCTTTCTTCTGGGACTTAGCCTACAATCGCAAAAAAGTTCTTTGGGGGTTTTTTATTTACTACGCGAAAAATATTTAAGTTACTGGTTTCCTAACAATACAATGTTAATCTAACCCTAAATCTCTTTACTTTATTATTTTTTTAAAATTTAAAAATTCAACTTTTATTACTTTAAAAGGCGTGAAAACTCTCACCATTTTATCTTAATTTAATTTTACTTTTTGTTCGCTTTTTTACACAGAACTATTCATTCTTTAATAACTCTTGTGAGTGAAAACCTTTGATTTTAATTATTTCTCCCTTTTTAGGGTGTGTGAAATTTGACACTTGAGCTAACTTTTTTATTTTCAATAATTCGACTTTTTCTTATATAACCTTTTATTTTCGTCTACTTATGTAGATTCCAAAAATATCTGACTTTTTCAGTTTCGAGTTAAATTGACCTTTTCCCTTAACTTTAACCCCTGTTTACTTTGGTAGTGTTACCTTTTATGATTTGAAATTCACACGGCCGTAACTCACGCGTTTAGCGCTACGTATTAAACCATGAAAATCACAAATGCATAAAATTCCTGGATTCCTTTATTCCCCCAAAACTCAGCTACTTTCAGGCTAAGTCAGATTTCCTTTCTTGACGTGTCCTAGATCAAGGTTCATCTTGGGAGATAAGCCTTGCTCTGATTTAACTTGTATTTTCGACCTACAATTGACACTCACCGAAGTCCGGCCTTGAAAACATCGAATTTTATAATTTAATATAAAAACCGATTCTTCCCGCCTTACAACGGCTAATATCCGTTGTAATATATATAGGTGTTCAAACACTTATGGACCCAGCAGTAGTTTGAACCCACTTATACGGTGAGCTCAAATGTCTTGTGTATCTCCGATTTTCGATCTTATAAATTAGATGAATACGTTCACTTTATACTCACGCACTTTTGGACCCAGTGGCAAAGTGGGTTTAAAAGTGCGTGAAATGTAAGACATGGTAGTTTCTATATTAGTATTTGCGTTCTTTTGACAGAGTTATATGTTTTAAATATATTATGTAAATAATCGTATATACGGATGTGTCTGTATGTTATCTTTGATATAAAAAACGTATGAAAAACATATCACATATCTTAGTAGTTATAACCTATAACATGTTCAGTGGACAATACAGGAAAAGTCTTAAAGACTAATTTAAAATATTAAAACTGGAATTACAGCATTTAAAACAGGATATAATTTACAAAGGATGATTAACACAAACAGGAATAATAGAGACAAATTTTACAGCACTGGTGTTTATGAATTATCATGCGCCGACTCCCAGATGAAATACATTGGACAGACGGGTAGATCGTTCAAGACGAGGTTCAAGGAGCACATCCCCACTAGTAAACAAACTCTAAGCCTACAAGGTGTTGAATCCAAATATACTGAACACCTCATCAATCTTAACCACAATTACAGTACAATAGACCATACCTTAAGAATACTCCACCACTGCGAAAAGGGCAAGTTATTAAATGCTTTAGAACAATATGAAATATATAAAATGTTTAAAACTGAACCGCATACCATACTTAATGAAAAGCTTGGATTTGATTCCAATGTTTTATTTGATACAATTATAACAGAAACAGAGATCAAATAAACTCCCCCCACCACGTAATTGATAACAATCTATTGAAAATTGCAACCCAGTGAACTTTGATGACATCAGTACAGTGCGAGACAGTGGGCCCACGAGACATGTGATTTGTTAATAGTAAATATTTTTGTGTGTTTTTTATAATTTATTCTGAATGTTTGTGTGTAAATGTGTATATGATGTGTGACAACGGATTAATTCATCCAACAAATTTTAACTTGAAAATGGCAGAATAAGCCGAAACGGCCGTCGTTTGAAGAATTTATACGACAATTGACTATTGACGACGGTAAGTTGTAATTATATTTTATATATAACAATAGTCGGAATGGCGATAAGCATAATAAGTAAGATGGTAAATAATGTTAAATGTTCAAACCAAATTATTTCTTACATTTTATAACAGCTGTTAATAATAGTTAAAAGAACCAGCAAAGCTCAGGTCTACACTTTAAAACCCTAACCTAAAAGCTAGAAATACAAAAATAATTGCTTCAAATTTTGAAATCAGCTGTTAATGGAAATATTGAAGCAAACATCTATACTATCTGTTATTTTATTCAATTGGTTGCTATGGTAATAAAGTAAATACACGAGTTGGTTTATCATTCCAGGCCTAACCTAAGATTTTTTCCGACTAAATTTACAAATATTAAAATAAAAAAAGGTTTTTACCGAAATGAATTATAGCCTATGTTACTCAGGGATAGTGTAGCTTTTTATTAGTAATACTATTTTTTCAATCGGTTCAGTAGCGCCAGAGATTACCCCCTACATACAAACAAACAAACAAACAAACAAACTTTACCTCTTTATAATATTAGTATAGAAGTATAGATGTTGAAATAATTATGTAGGCCCTATGCTTAGGCCTATTTGAAAAAGTAAAAAAAGTAATTATTGGTTCATGGGATAAAATCCTTATACATTTATTATAACTGAAATCACACACTGAATCTAACCATTCAGCTACAGTTCAGATCACACAGTTTGTTTACTATAAACAATTTGAGTAATATAAGTTGTGACTCATTTACAAAGTGTATAATAATATTAAACAAATACAAATTTTACAAAAATCTATACACATACGTAAATTTTCTTGACTTCTTGACTAATTATGTATGCTAAATTTCAGTAACAAACAAACGAAATAATAATTGGTTGAGTTGAAACAGGGCATCGCTGATGCTCGTTCAACAATTACTTTCTGATAGTTCCATAATTTTACTCTACGGCCTGAAAGTTGGTAGAACTGCTGTTGTTATTTACGGAGTGGGGACAAGGGCGGGGTCTGCTGTTACAGCAATGGAGGTTTGCCCGGTTAAATTGCTGCGCGACCGGTCTGCTCCAGTTCCTTTCTGCCACAATTCTATCTACTCGCCTCATTTCAAACCATTTTATAAGTCTATCTTTTGTAATTGAGTGTTGAAAAATAAAACTGAATATTCTTTATAAAATTTCGGATCCTGCTTGCAAATTATTTTTCATTATTAATTTTTTATTGTGTTAGCAAAAAAAAACCAAACTTTGTACTTACAAAATGTCAGTTACTTGACAAATGAAAGAAATTTTAAAAAATGTAAATTGCAAGAAGGATGCGTATTGTGACTGTGCTTAAAATGAGACCTTGCAAACAATTTTATGATAAAAAGTAAACGAAATAAATGGTATGAAATTTAACATTGCTCTTATGGGATAAAAATCCATTTTATTTTTACTGGAGCAGACCAAGTCCTAAAATTAGTGTACGTATTTACGTTTGTAAGTCTAAATCATTGGCATTGGACTAGTTAAGGCCAAATCAAAATTGTGTTTTTTTTATTAACCCTAGAACGGTAACCCTGCGACATATTTACTCACATGACAACAAGAACTGCTGTAATGCAAATAGTAGTGGGGGATCGAGTTCCCCCTCCACCTATGCCTCCTCCACTCAGTCTGTGTTGAGCCTTTGTAGTGACCAGACCGCATGCGTGGACCTTTCTGCACCAGGAAATCTTCTTTTAAAAGTTGGTGAGTAAAAATTACGTAGCGTTACCAATAAGTGTTTATTTGTATGCGAATAATTTTCGTAGGGTTACCAAAACCTGCGCATTATTATGCGTAAAATTTTCGTATGATTACCAATAGTGTATTATTGTTTTAAATATTATAAAGTGTGTAATAGATTTATAACACTATATATCTATGTCTTTTGATGTAAACAAAAATACAAATAATGGTCAAAGCAGTGGTAGGCTAGAGAAATATGTTTTTGGGTATATTAATTGATTAAACCTAAATAAAATAATAGTAGTTTACCATATTTATCTCTTATATTTTAAGTTACAAAATAATTGGCCGAGCGAAGCGAGGTCTTAGTTTTTACTTCAAGCTTCCGGCATTTCGTCTGTCTGTCTGTCCCACGAGTACTGTCAAATGCCTTGACGGATTGTCATGAAATTTTAAATCAGGGTAGTTGATACAAAGGGGAAGCGATGTATATGTGAGAACTTTTTTATTTTTCTCCCGTTCCTAAATGGCGGCCGTGTTTTGGGTCTTTTTCGCAGTTACGGCCAAACGCCTTGACCAATTTTCAAGAAATTTGGAATCAGGGTACTTGGTTTAAAGAAGGAAACGACTGACTAAAATACAAGCTTAATGATAAAGATCATAGTAACAAGCGAGGTCTACTATTCACAGACCTACTAGTATTCCTGCACTTTCTTGAATCTATTTGAGTACAGTATTGGTAAATTACAAAGCAGGTACATGTTTGTTTCAGGTTAAATGGATATCCCAAACCTCATAGAAAACGAAGAGGAAATAAATCGCCTACTAGAGGATGATGCTGATGAAGTGGAGGAAACTCCTTATGAAAAAGAAGAAAACTCTGAATCGGAGTTAGACGACAGTGATGAAGACCCAACGTGGGAGCCTATGGAAGACCAGCAGAGCATCTCTGATAGGCTTCAGGAAGACATTAAAAAAACGTGGAAACAAATTCAAAAATTAGGAGAAAAAAGGGATAACTCTCAACCTAGCACGTCCATGAAGACTAAAAAGTCTGATAAAAAAAATCCTGAAGCAAAATCTTCGCTAAAGAGAAAAAGGGTATATGATGGTTATAATGATGGTTCTGACTATGAAATCGACGATATTAACCAAAGCTCACAGAAGGTTATGAATTTTCCTGGGGAATCTGTCAAAGTTCAATGGAACAAAGGAGCCAATGAATATATCTGGAAATGTGATAGTGAGGTGGAAACAGGGAAAATACCTAGGAAAAATATTGTGAATGTGAGACCAGGACCTACTCCTGAGGCTCTGGACAAGCTCGAACCTTTATCATGTTTTAACCTTTTTTTTACAGAAGACCTAATGAATACAATCCTGATCCACACTAATAGTGAAATTGCACGACAAAGGGAAAATTACAAAGACAAAAGTAAATTTACTTTTGCAGATGTAACAATGCCAGAGTTAAAAGCGTACTTAGGCTTACTAGTATTGTCTGCAGTTCTGAAAGATAACCATGTTACCACAGACGTTCTGTTTGACCCCTCATACTGTGGAAACCGGTACATTTCAACAATGTCAGAGAAACGTTTCCAATTTTTGACAAACTGTGTGCTTTTTGATGAAAAAGAAACCAGGCAAGAACGGTTAGTTGGAAACAGACTTGCTCCTATTTCAGAGATATGGGAGTTGCTCATGAAGAACTGTGAGAAAAACTACAGACCAAGTATGTATGTCACGATTGACGAACAGTTGGTTGGTTTCAGAGGCAAGTGCAATTTTCGCATGTACATACCATCCAAGCCGGATAAATATGGCCTGAAAGTACTGATGATGTGTGATAACAACTCCAAGTACATGGTGAGTGCAATGCCATATCTAGGAAAAGGAACAACACCAAGAAACGAGCCAGCAGCTGACCACTTTGTAAGCAAACTGACAGGTTCAATCAAAGGAACGAATCGTAACGTTACGATGGATAACTGGTTTTGCAGCGTTCCCTTGGTTGAAAAGATGCTGAAAGAAGATAAATTGACGGTGGTGGGCACTGTCAGAAAAAATAAACCTCACTTCCCACCTGAATTCAAAGACACAAAGTTTCAGAACCGCTGTGTTAACTCATCTATTTTCTTGTTCCATGATGATGTAACTGTAGTTTCTTTCATGCCAAAGAAAAACAAAATTGTCCTTTTAATTTCAACCTTACATGGAGATAAGTCTGTCAACAGTCAAACTCTCAAGCCTGAAATTGTAATGACATATAACTCATCCAAAGGAGCGGTCGACACTTTCGATCAAATGTGTCACGCAATGAACCACTGCAGGAAGACTAAAAGATGGACCATGTGTTTTTTTTATAACATGTTGAACATTGCTTCTGTGAACAGTTTTGTGATCTACTGCCACAACTACTATAGAAGAAACCGAAATGACAAAATTGTCCTCAACCGACAAAACTTTATGTTAACATTACACAAACAGCTGTGTGAAGAATGGCAACGTTTCAGAGCCCAGAAAGACAGCATCCCTAAGCACTTGAAGACATGTTTGGCATCTGTTCTCAACATCGAAGAAGCAAGATCAGAAGGTGTTCAGCAACAGAAAGGGCCAAGAAGGTATTGTAGTGAATGCTCCTACACCAAAAGAAGGCACACTACTACCTACTGTGTATCCTGCAAAAAACCAATTTGTGGCGAGCATCAGGTCAAGTCGTGCCAAGAGTGTATGAAAACATTTCTCAAGGAAAAAAAATGAACATGGTCACAATCAAAATTGTTGATTTTAGGTTAGGCCTATCCATCAGTTAAGTTATAATAAGCATAGACTCACAAGTAACAACAAAATAATTGGGAGTGTATATATTTTTTTTTTAATTCAAGATACTTTTTATCATAATAGAAAACACTGAAAAGTGTGGGTTTGTACTTTTTATGTGTATTATACGTTTATACAAACAATTGCTAAATTTAAAACTTAAAATGACTTTTGGAAATAAAATATTGTAAAAAAATATAGACTATGGAGGATGTTTTAGGAAAATTGTCCCAAATATGAACTATTTTTTATATAAATACGTGAATTTTAAATATATATTTACTAATATTTACACTTGTTTGGATTTAAAACAGTAACAATGTAAAATGAATTTGATTTTTTAAATTAATATTCATCTTGAGGTTCAATTATCCTAAAATATCCAAGTGTGAGTAAATTTTTCGCATGGTTACCAATAACTTTGTATAAAAACAGGTTACCGTTCTAGGGTTAAAGATGGTGTTTAATTAATTGTTGTGTGGCACTGGTTGCTATGGCGATGAATAGCAAAATTACTAACAATTAATTTTGTGTTATTTATATAAGGTAGAACTTTTTTAAATAATATATTTATTTATTCACTTAATTAATTTATTTATTCATTACCAGCTATTCATAAAAAATATTAACGAAACAAAAACCTTTCTTTCTTGACTTAAAAAATAAAAACATATGTTTACCTAAATTAAAATGTGCCGAAATCTATATTCAGCAGCTAACAAACAAAATAATGTAGGGGTCTCCTTGGCATTGCCTGTTTGACCCTTTAAACATTTTATTGGCATTAAAAAATAATATGAAAAATAAGAGGTTGTTGTCGCCCGCCGTTCAGCAACAACAACAAAATTATCTACTTTGAAATTATAAAATTACGAAAATGTAAAAAGAAATACAAACAAATCTATAAAATTTTATTAATACTTGCAACGTAATCTTACCCACATAAAAACTAATTTTCGACTGTATTTATCATACAAAAGTGAAAAAGTCTAAATACCATTAGAACCAACTATGTGTCATCAATAAACCATCACTCAATAACTTTAATAAAATATTCAATATCTTTCAAACAAAAGAGAAAGAAATACTGTTAAAACAACTGCCAATGTATTAAAAATTAATTGTAGAGACGTGGCGTGTTAAAAGTAAAACAATGTCAGTAAAAGTACGTTTTATTTTGGAACTAGCATTAAATTATTGTTTCTCAGAAAACACGTACTGAGACTATTGTTCTGAATATAATAGTTTTTCGTTTCGAAAAGTTTTAAGATTTTAAAAATATACATGTTGCGTCTTATAATATGATTGTTATAAGATTTCTATTTTATAAGAGTCTTCAAATCGAGATTTCCTCGAAATAATTACTCTTACAATATTTATGTTTTTGTATTATTTTAATTGGTTTGAGCGTGGAGAGATAGGCACCGCCCCAGTAACCAGTCCATAACCAATGAATACAGAACTTTTCATTGCCATAACCCAAGCGAGAATTCCCTAAATCTTGATATACAGATAATAAAACTTTTGAAGGACAAATATTACTTAATAAATAAAATTGTCCTAGCACACATTTTCCCCTTAAATTTTCTCTTTTAAGTGTTTTGATATGTCCCTGACTTGAATAATTTGAATAAATTATTAAACCTAGATATTTTATTTTATGTACTTTATAATAAAACAAACAATTGCAATTATTATAGTTTCACAATTAAACCTATGATAAATTATCTTTTCACCAAAATGCTATTCTTTCCATAGCCTAAACAACGCACATCGTGTGTTTTCACTCAAGACTGTACAAGACCAGTATCTGACCAGTAGTACCGTTTTATCAATCTTAACAGACTAATATGTACTAGAATAATTTTATATAATTGTGACCTTTTTTACAAGCGTGCTGTAACATCAAAATAGTATATTTTATCATTAGCACCTAAAGTGGACGTTTTTAGTGCGAGATCATGGTCTTATGTGCAAAGCAACACAAAAACGCGATCAAGCACCAAAAAGCACTTTAGGTACAAGTTATGAACGATTCTTTTGATCACACTGCACTAAAACCACACGAAAACCTAATTAATTGAATTACATTAGTAATATTTCTACAGATTTTAAACGCGATTTAAACGATGCGACACAGTGTTGCGATCAGTTGGAAAACAGCTGAAACTTGTGAAGTTATAGCTGTTGTAATTTTAAAGTACCGCAATGGATTGTTTAAGTACAATGCTTTTTGGTCCAACTACAGTAAAATACAATAATAATCAGGTCCTAGTACAATAAAAATAAGCTGACTTATTGAGCAAGTAGTAAATTAGTAAAATGAGGAATCAGTTAATGGACGTAACGCGTGCTTTAAAAACATCCGTTTAAAATGCAGTATGATAAAAAAGTATTTTATAGAAATATTTGCCATATTTTTGTTTTAATCATGAAATTGAGGTAAAAAATCAATAAAAAGATAGATTTATCAGCTACAAAAGCTGCATATTAAATTCCAAAAAATAAATAACGTAATTGTGCCCTTATAAAGAAAGTTAACTTGAAGATATTTCAAAACTTTTAATTAAAACCCTTTAAAATTTAGGAAGATAACATTTTTTTAATTGTTATTCGTAGGAGAGACAAAGTTCATAATATTGTTAAATTTGCTTCCCTTCCCCAAGAAAAATATTGTATTTAAACAAGATAACTTTTAATTGAAATATTAAATTTCCAAATTGACTGACGGGTTATTTAGGTATGACAAACCATAAACACAAATTTAATTTATTATAATCTTTCAGTCTGACTTAGACGATACATACAACTCAATTATTAATATTTTATGACTTTGAAGTGCTTACACCAAAACTATAATAATTCTTATATTTACCGGGTGTTCGAAAAGTCTGGAGACAGCTTAATATTTCGTGTATAAGGGAAATTTGAAGATTAGATGTGATTAAGAAACCTACTCTATGTAAAATACTATTTTATTAAGATTTAAAAAACTTTATCCGCCATCTTGAATGTAACATTTTTTTTAAATGGGAAGGTGGTCATGTGATATATCATTTAGATGTAGAATTTCAAGAGAAAGCCAACAGTGAAATTTGCACATCCATATCTTTTACACCTATTACTGCAATTCGAACTCAGCAACAATAATAAATTTAAAACTGTAGAAAAATCCTACTTAATATATCCTACTTTTCTAAATCCTACTTTCCTAGATCCGGAAAAAACTTCTTAGATCATGTGACATCATTAGAATAAATGTATTTAACATAAATTTAGTTTCACTAAATTATGTAATTCATATTATGGTTAAGAATACATAATTTATCAACTTAAAAGGTAGAATATCACACTATAATTTAAATTTATCAAAATGCTAATCATTATTTGCTATGCGTTGTAATACAAACAGTAGGTTATTTTTACAAATTTTAAAATTTGAGTAGGTTGGAATTGCAGAAGGGTAACCCATTTTCAAATTGCTTTAAAGTTTGTGTGGCCTAGAAGTAGTACACCTGGACAAATACCGAGTGTGAACACATTTTTGTAGGTATTCGGTTCAAAATGTATAAAGTTTAATGATGAACAGTATGTACAGTTGAAAGTAGCTGCTTCATTACCACAGTTTTTCCGCTTATTGGACCAACAGGATTGCAGTTTTCCTCAATTCCAAACACAACATGCAAACATTTCCTCTAATGATTTATAGGGAGTAGAAAGAGTGGCTGAAAGAGTAAAGGAGCTTGTTCAGTAGTTATAGTTGGGTAGGTTCAAACGTAGCTACTAGCGTTCCATTTACTTGCTCTATACCCTGCTCCCCTTCATTACTCTAACTGGCATAAAAGATGTTAAAAACACACAAGTAAACCATTATAAAACTTAATACGAGTAGATAAAAGCAGTAACTGTACTTTCTAGATCTGTTTAAATATAAACAATTACAATACTAGATATCTCCAGAATAAACAATTCAAACGTAAAGGACTGTTTCAAGGATATATTAGCCTCCAGTAAGACAAGATACATATTGTTCTGCTGCAGAGTGTAATATAGCTCCAGATTAGACCTTAAGGGTGCAAAAATATGAAAGTAATACTCTCAAGAGACGCACATCGCGGACAATTTGTAAGATAAGCATGCCAAGAAAAGTTCTGCTGTTCTTTTATTTATTTTCATAGATATTGTCCCGAGGGGGTGAACTACCACGAGGGTTCTGTAAAACAGAAAACACAAGGAGATAATATATGAATGGAATACTGCAGTGTAATGGAAAGATAATCCACACAAAGTACATTCTGTTTAAAGATATGCTTCCTTTATATTTATTTCCATAGATTACCCATGGGTTTGGAGCAATGTCTTTTAACTGTATTTCCTGAACAATTGATATGTATGTTATCAATAAATTAGTGTGTTATACGTAATCCGTCAAACAGAATACCGGTCAGATCATTTGTCGGCAAAAGCTATGTCGAATTTCCGAAAAGTTACTTTTTCTATCATATCCTTCTATTTAATTTAAGTTTTAAAAGCATGCAATAGAATTTTCTTATTCTCTGTTTGAATTTATTGTTAGTTAATGATGGATGTTGAATTTTATTATAATTACTTGTTCGGACATGTGCCATCATTGTATATTAAATTATCAAACACGACGTTTCGGGAATACAAATCAATTCCCGTTATCAAGTGACTAAAACTAACGGTACATAAACCCAGGCAACTAAATTAAATTATTTAAGGTTAGTAGTAATTTGTAGTTTTACTTGTTCACTCTTACATAGGCCTACTTGCCTAGGTTTATGTACCGTTAGTTTTAGTCATTTGATAACGGGAATTGATATGTATTCCCGAAACGTCGTGTTTGATAATTTAACACACAAATTATGGCAAATGTCCAAACAAGTAATTATAATAGAATTTTCTTAGTTGAAAAATTTAAATGCTCAATTTACTAACTAATCCTACTAATTATTTCTGTTGTTGACGTTCTTTTTTCTCAGAAAGAGGTATTAGTGGATACTTACTTATCGACTACTGACATGGCATCCTCAGTTTACGACCAAAAACATTGTATACATTTCAGTGTAAAACATCGTCGATGTTTTCATTTAATTTGTTTTAATGTTTTTTTAGATAGTGCTTAATATTTGAAGTTAACAAACGCTCTTTGCTATTCCGTCATACACTTCACTGAACATTTACTTTCATCAACCCAACAAAAAACAAAATAATTTTTATTTTGGGGAAGATTACGAGTAGGGGAAGGTTGAAAGTGCGGAGGGTTTAATATCCTTATATATTTTTACTCAAATGTGTTTTTTGTCTCTAAGCGATATCTCCCTTACTTCTTCATCAAAATTAATTATTCAATTATAATTTTAAAGTTTACGTTCTCCGCTATTGTCGAAAATTAGACAAACAGCTTAAAGTTCACGTTTTCGTTACAAAAATTGATTAAACAATCCTTTATATTATACTTCATGTTATACCAAGACAGCTGTTAGTTAGATTGTTTACATTCTAAGATTATATATGGAAACTGTTATTTATAAAACAACGTAAATAAATAAACGTAATTAACTGAATTAGATCAACGTGTTAAATTAAGTAAGTGTAGGCCTACTCCTAACTTGCGATATATTCACACGGGTCAGCTAGTATAATCATATTATGTAAAAATAAATTTTGTATTCTTTAATTAATTAATTTTAATCCTGCGGAAGTAATTAATTGTCAAATTTAGAAAAGTAATTTCTAGGTTTTTTAATAAGTTTGAAATGTCTTCGCCGAATCATAATTAACAACATTAGGTGTATTGTCTCCTTTATAATTATCTGAATTTCTGTCGTACAAACAAAAAGAGTTGTTGCCGAAGTAGTAACAAAAATTACATGTTCCACACTGATCCAAAATCAAGCTACTAAGCCACCTAAAATAGTTACTCAAAAACGTTAACTGCATGTAATCACAACCATTGCCTTCATGAAACGCTTCTTTTGGAGCTAATGAAGCGTAATGAAAAATAATTTTTATTTACCTTGTCCTAAACCTTGTTAAGTTATATCATTTTGGACTGCTATTAAACGTATTTAAATTGATAAATTTGATTGAGCATTTGAGGAGGTCTGTAAAAATGAAATATGATACTGGGTGTGAACTTGACGAGTAAATTGAAGAAAAAAAATAAGAAAGGTAGTGGGACAGTGCCAAATATAATTTGAACATTTTACTACTAATATTTTTTTAGTTGCGATATCATGGTTGAACGGAGTAGTTTTCTTTTTAATTCGCGTTCCGATTACTTAAAATATTTAAAATCTTGATTCGTTGTTCTAAAAAAAAATTGTTTCAATTCCTCCACTAAAAGGTTTTGATCATAACGTTGAAAACAAGTCACTTCCGCTGTACTGTTTCCTCCACCTTTAACGTTGGCCAAATGCAAACCCACCTTATCTTCCGTCTATTTTGTTCTTCGCACAATGTACAGCAATCAACAGCAATCAACGCACCTTTCGATTTCAAGGTGCCAGGGCTAATAAATAAAATGGTAAAAGTTGTAGAAGAACAAGTTAGAATCTAAATTCAAATACGTAGCAAAATTTGAGTAACATGTTACATATCATAAAGTTATATAAGACTTGTTGTTTATCGAACGTCACAAAACAAGTTACACATGTAAACGCGGCTTAAGATTACTGTAATTTAATGTAAGAGATTTTATATTATATTTCTTTTTAACATCAATTTTATTATTTCCTTCTAAATTTGGTTTTCATTCATCAAGTCTAACATGAAAGTATAGTGAAGTTCAGAGATGATAGTGATAATGACATGATGCAGTGAAGTTCAGAAATGATTTAGTTCCAGTTCTATGTTTTCATCGTACGTCACACAACAAACAGCAGCAAAAATTTCGGCTTCGAGGTGGTATGGGGAATAAATAAAAATGCAATAATTAATAACATCAATTTACAGTCAAAACTTAAATATTTTACGTTTCCAAATTTGAATAGTATACTATGTAACATGTAAAGTTACATGCCCCAAAATGGCGGCCAACATCATTTTTTTAAATAGAAACCCCCCATTTGTATGACGTTTTTGGATTTTGTGGGTATTCTTTAATATAGATATAGGTATTAAGTATTTTTACATATGCAGTATGTTATATTTTGTAAAACCTTTTGAAGTGTAAACAAGTGTACACCACGTCCAAAAAATGTGTATACATGTGTATTAACAGAGATTATAGTTTACTTGTTCCTGGGGGTGAATCGGATTTTACCGTCACGTGTTTCACCATGCATTTTGTGAAACGCTCTAATATGAAACACTCTATTCCATCTGTTTGAAAAACTTTTGGTCTTGCCGAGATTCCACCCAGCAGAGTCCATCACCATAGACTAGCACCTTAGTCGGTTAAGCCACGAATGCTAGTTTAGTATATATGCGTTGGGTGTATAAGTGTAACAAATTGTCCTACGTCATAGGCTTGATCTGTTAATGTTAACACAATGTATAGTTCAATTGGTAATACCTCTGAAATGGACATCATGCTTTCTCATTTCGTAAGTTGTGTTAAATTAAAAAAAAAATTAATATCGCCGAAGAAGTTAACACTTCTCGAACTTAAGTTGATCGTCGTACAGTTTATTGAAAGGTTATTTGAGTTTTAGAAAAGTTAGCAATATTGGAATAAAGCCAATATCCAAGTCTTGCTTTTCCCGTGGGAAGCAGGAAGCTTAGCTGCAGGCAGTGTTATTTTTTAATTACACCAACAGTTCTAATTCTGTTTGATAATTGAGAAGTGTTGCAACCTTGAGAGGCAGGACTAACACCAAACTTAATTCGATTAGATATTGGCCTAATTATATGAGTATAATTAGAATATGCTGTTTGGATCGCGTGTACTGTATATACAAATAATGAAAATGATAACTATTTAATATTGGGTATACAAATTCAATCAAGAATACGAACTAGTGTTTTTAATCTGGGCTCCACAGAATGTGATACAGAGAGGACACCTTTTGTTGGCGCTCTTATGTCACGATTAATTTTTTCAAAATAATGGTATATTGCATGTTTAATAAAATTCATTTAAATGTACTAATATTGTTTTTCATTTTTCATTATGTCAAAGAAGACTATTATATTTAAATGTATATTCTACATAAAAACTGCCATGGTAGCAAATGTTTCTTTTATACATACAAATTGCAAGTTTTTATTTTCTCATTTTCCATTATTGTGAATGTTTGAGTTTTTTTCATAAATTATAGTTTTACTTTGTTTTTTTAATTTTGTTATTCCTTGCTAAAAGAATATAAGATGTAGGCCTATGTGACAATAAGCAGTCAATACCAAGCGAATTTGTTTAAACTTTCAATTCCCACTTTGAAAGTCTATTTTTATTCCCGAATATTGGAATTAACTTGCTTCGCTTGGGAATAGAAGTAACCAACTAATAATTTATGTTTTATTAAATTATGAAAAGTATCAATTTATGAAAATAAAGTGAATTAGGTATGTTTAAAAAATACTAATCATAATAATGTAAGCCGTGTATTATAGTGTATACTGAATAACAACAAGGTATATTTATGTCAAATTTCTACTTTGATCATAATCAACACATACATATTAATTTACGTGTGCATTTATCAATCCTGAGATCGGATGTAACAGCGCAGGTCACTCAGAAGACAATGCATAACGTATTATTATCTTTGTATGAATTAGACTTGTTTTGAGTTAAATCGTTACAAAACTAATAAAGTACAACGTTCCTATAATATTAGCTTTATTACTATCTACATTGCAATTATTTGCTATTAGCCATCGTTAAACCTAATAATTCACTTCACACAAAATAAACACAGTTATCACATTGTCTGAAAACGAAACATATGTTTCAATAAAGCTAATATTTGTCAAAATGACTTGTGTTTTTACCTGTGTTATATTTATTTTAGTCTAAAAAAACCTGCTACATCCAATATTCCTGTTGCAAGTGTTTAATCTAAACTCTGAAAGCGAAGAGTTATATCTTGTATTGTTACAAAGGAGACCGAGTATATCAGATAGTCAAGGTATCTTGCTGTATCTAGGAGAACTTTGATGTTTTTGTCGTTTAACTTTTGCTCATTGTGTGTCACAAGAATTCAGTAATATTATATTATATATAGAGTGAAATTAGGATTAGTTTCTGTAAAACCTTTATTTCAATAAAGCATCGTATTCTTATTTGCACTAATGTCTTTTGATTTTACGCCTCTGTCAATTTCGTCTACTGGTTAAAAAACATTAAATGTTTTGTGTCAATTGATTTTTACGTTAAAGATAGCTTAAAATGGGGTTTTAAGATAATTAATTCCCCCACACCCCCAAGTCCTGTTTTGTCCCCCCACTCCCCGAAATATGATCATAGGTCCGCCACTGAAGTAGGCTTTTTGGTAAAATGTATTCTCTTTTGTTTACCAACATTTATTTCTGGTCTTAAAGGGTCTGCTCCAGTAAACGAGAAAGCAACCGGAAATGCAACCGCTTCTCACTGTATCCCTATCTAAACAGTGCAATTTCTTGCAGCTGAACGTTTTGACATTACCTCATTTTAAACCATTTTATAAGTCTATTTTTTGTAATTGAGTGTTGAAAAAAAAACTGAATATTCTTTATGAAATTTCGGATACGGCTTGCAAATTATTTTTCATTGTTAATTTTTTATTGTGTTAGGAAAAAAATTCAAACTTTGTACTTACAAAATGTCAATTACATAACAAATCAAAAGCATTTAAAAAAATATAAATTGCAAGTCGGATGCGTATTGTGACTGTGCTTAAAATGAGACCTTGCAAACAATTTTATGATAAAAAGTAAACGAAAAAAATGGTATGAAATTTAACATTGCTCTTATGGGATACAAATCCAAGATGGCCGCCACTACAGCAGACCCTTAAGTTACATTTTTTAATGCAACATTTTTCCGTCAGGTCTGCTTTCTGACTCTTGTATACACAAAGACGAATACAAAAATTATAGCTTTTCTTATGTGTATCAAATTAATATGAACGTCGTTTTTCACGGGCCTTACGAGTATAATAATAATAATAATGTATAGCCCTATAAAGAATGTAATTAAGAACTAATTAATAGTCTTGTTTACATTAAAATATTTTGTTTTGTTTTATTTATAAGTCCAGATACCATTGTGTACCATTGTATTTAGTTTTGTAAGAATTTTTATTCAGCATTAATAAAATCCTGTAAACAAAAAGCGCTTTATGTACCAAACATAATTTCCTCAAAATTTTTATTATGATTTGAAATAGGGCCTTTGTTTTCTGTAAATAATTCATTTGTTGTGTATAGTGAAAAGCGTATATTTAATTGATTATATTATTCAACTAACTGTTTATAATTTTGAGCATAATTTATAATTGCCTCCTTCAGTTTTAAGTGTTATCAAGAACCGGTATACTTACTTTAAATTGCACAATTACAATAATTTGTTGTCTCAATACAATCACAAAATAAACGGTACCACATACTTTCTCCCAGTTGAAACTTTATACCTTCCCAAGAGTAGCACAGGAGATAGTTATTTAGAATTGCAAAAGTAGGACATACCATGGAAAATATTGCATGTAACACCCATCCATATTATATTATTATTATTATTATTAAAACTATTCGATCGATTTCGAACAAGTTTGCACCAAACATGTCAATTAGGCCTGTATAGATGCACGAAAAAAGGTTTTAAAACATTTTGAAAAAACAGCCTTTTTGGCCAAAAACCCCCCAAAATCAGTTATTATTATTATTACTACCTAAACGAGAATTTTTAGAAAGATGCTGTTTTTTTGCATATGTTAGGGTACATTAAAGGCCACTAATAAGCAAAATTTTATCAAAATCGTTAGAGATCTTTTTGAGAAATTTTTGATTTTTCTCGTTTTTTGGCAATTTTTGTGGGGTAAAACCCGTTAAAAAAATTTGAAAAAATTAAAAAAACGCCTGGAGATATTCCAGAACTACATACGAAATTTCATTAAAATCGGACCGTTGGTATGGTCTCCAGCTCTGTACACATCCTAACAGACACACAGACACACGGACAGACATCACCAAAAAAACACTTTCAGGGATCACCAAAACCAATAATTCCACTAAAAATATTTTTGGGTTCCGGGAGCACCATCTCAGATAATTCCACTAAACAATTTTGTGGGGTTCAGGGAGCACCAAAACAGATAATTCCACTAAAAATTCAAATTCGAAATTTTTTACGAAAACAATACTTTCTCCGTATACTACGAATAAGGGGGAGAAAGTAATAGCACTTCGCATCTCCTTAGGACGCCGCAGTATACTATTGTTTCAACAGTAAGATGAAAACATAGAATATATATTGTGAAAAATCGGTTATAGATAGACATGGCAATGTATTCTTGATTACATTTTGCAGATAATTTCATTTCTTCTACTAACTGGGTTGATTTAAACAGAGTAAAGACGATTATTCACAATCATTTTCTCATTTTTAACCACTGAGCTGCCTTATTTTGAAGGAAATAAACAAAGTTAAACATAGTCTATGTTACCAAAGGTTTTATCAAAATTGGATACTTAGGTTTCTAGTTAAATTTTACTAAAGAAACAATTATTTCCTCTTTTATATAGTATATAAGATCAAAATACACAATATTCTATTAAAAAAACCTAAGTCACTTCTTAAAATTTACACGCCATATATAAATCTACAAAGATCTTATGAAAAATACATATACCATACATTCACTTCATGCACTATTCATAAAATAAGTAAGAATATCGTAGGTACAAACATAATTTTGTAAAATAGATTTCTTGTTTCAATAAATCTCATTATACTTTTACTAGGCATAAAAATGTCCATAAAATTGACAGAACAATTTGACAAGGAAATAAAGAATTATTTTTATAAACCCTCTAGGGGTTTCAGTATTTGTAAAGAAACAAGAAACAGTAACTTTTCAGATTTGTCTGTAGGGTAGTTTACTAAGCACACTACTTTATCTGTAGGCAAGTCAATAAAAGCGAAATGTAAAAGTTAATTAAATTTAAACTATATTACTTTAAACCGATTCAATACTTTTGTATTACAGTATAAGTAAAAGTTTGTATTTTATATAAATTTTTGATGATACTTTTACTGACTCGTGACAATTTTGACTTTCATTCTTAATTAGCTGTCACCCCCGGCTTCGCCTGCGATGAAAGTAATAGTTTACAAAAGTGTTGTGAAGATACAATTTCGCCTAACCCTCCATCGGGCGCTTCACGGAGGTTACCTCCGGGTCACTAGATTTTTGAGAAAAACATGACTTTTATAATTCTGCCAGTCTTGGTATTCGCCGTACTTTCCAATACTATTTCTAAGAAAATATAGCAAACCCTATCTCCCCCCCCCCCCCCCTTAAGTATTGTTATTTGCGTACAGTGGAGTGGTCTGCGTAAAGACTGGAAGTAGACTCATGCTTGTCACGGTGATTCCGGAGTTTTCTTCTTGTGAGCACGAAGAATAAATTGTAAATATATTTAAATTTGTATTATTTTTGTGCATATGTATTTTGTATTATATTTGTGCATAATTATATAATATTTGATTCGTGTTACTTCTTGTTAATACTTCTTTTTATATACCCGGAAGTTACTTCCGTGAGCGCCCAATCGTGTTTCAAAATCAATGTGGCCCTATCGAAGGTTAAACAAAATTCGATAGTTAAGTTTTCTTTTAGGGATTTTTCTGAGTAATTCGGTGTTGCATAAAATCCTTCTAAACTGAATTTTGTAATTACAGTAAAAATTACAGTAAACTATTTTCAATTTGACAAGTTGGTTACATTTTGTACTTACTATAAAATCACAATAATAAAGCTGTAGAAATTTATAAATTTTAAAAGCTAAAGAACAAGAAAAATATTATTACACGAATTAATAAAGAAAAATATAAAAATGTATATATTTGTTTAGTCCTTGAACGTCCACCATTTTATTATTATTATTTTTCTACTTTTTATTTTTCAATACGTATTCAGCTCTATTTTTAAAAGGTACAATGAAACATAGCCAATGTTACATTAACACAAAAGCAAATTATAAGCAAACATCCGATAAGTAGTTGTTGAGTTAAATCGTGATATACATACACACACATCCTTTTTTTTTAAATAGATAAGGAATTTGTTGATAGAAATATAATTGGTTATTATTAGAAGTTTTATTATATTATAATATAATATGATAATAATATAATAATATAATATTATAGAAAATATTGCTATAACTTTTTTAAATTGGGAAATCACAATATAATATCCTTCACAAATAAGACTTTAGGTCACGAAGGCCAAAGATTTAATAGTTAAAGCAAATTGTGACAGTTTTGTCGTATTTTGGCGTCGAGTTAAGGAGACATTAGTTCTCATTGTTTATGCCTTGACGTCTTGGTTATAGTTTCTGTACATACGGATTCTTTACCCACAAAACATTTTCACTTACCGCTGTTACTATAAACTCTGTGAGATTTATTTTTGTTTAATTTATCAAATTATTGTAATTCTATCTAAAGGGTAGAAGGAGTGTTTCTAATGTAATAGAGATTGAACCAAATGTTAAATACAACAACCCAATACAATAAACTTCGAGTTTAGTTACATCAACCCATGCTTGTCATACATAAATTGTTAACACAATATTCAATATTATACTTCAATTGGTTTAAACATTGAATAAACTACAAATAACTGTTTGTTGCAATAGAACTATTATAGTTCTTTTATGCCTTGTAGTTCCTTGGTTTTACTTTGGAAGAACGTATCCTGGTTTTTGGAAACTCAAATGGTTGGAACTGAAGAAAAATTTAAACCTACATTTTATGTTACCTCTCCCTACAACATGGAAAGTGAAAATTAATAATCCCTCCAGCGAGTAAATAGCTAAGATGGTAAAGCGGAGACGGTGTGTGTGTGGGATCGGCCTGTCATAGAATTGAATTCAACTATTGAAGGATTATTAATTTGGCTTATTTCCTATTCATTTCTCCGTCCTTCTTTAGCCTTATGGCTCAAAGGGAAGACTTTATGGAAAAAAGAAAACAAACAGTAAATAAGTCGTTGGTATTTAGTACATATATATAATTATATGTACATGCTTTATAAATTTTTTGGTGTTTACCACGTTCACTGCTAAGGACGCACATGTGAGCTAGACACTGAACTCTATGAGAAGCGGCCGACGCACAGTGTATTGCGTGCTTGGCACGCCAACCTACGTATTGGAAGTACTGTATTGTCAATACACAGAACATTGCGTGCTTCGCACGCTGACTCCCGTAGTGGGAATATTTTAATACACAATGCCCCCGTGTTGGGAGAATTTTCAATACATACAGCATTGCGTGCTTCGCACGCCTTTTTTAAGCCTATGTGCTATGGATGAACATGTGCCGTCCGCTTTAAAATATTAGTGATTATTACGTAGAAAAGTTAAAAAAAAATTAATTTCTACTCACTTATAAAAAATGAAAGGTCAGGTCCTAGCATAGGAAATACGAAATTTGCGTAGCAGTGAACGTCTCTATTTTATAAGGAGTGGAATAAAGTAAAATGGAGTTCTCCCAGCTTTGCTTTACATTTAAAGAACAAAATCGCCTAAATGCGTTCACCATAGAATTTTTTCGATGAAGCTGTACATTCCGTTAAAAAGTTTTATATTGACATTACAAGATATAAGCCTGCAAAAGTTATGTCATTACGAATGTGCCCCTTTCCAACCAATGACTACTAATCTATAAAATTATCAGCAAATTAATACTTACTCTTCGAAACTACTTCTTACTACATACTGTCAGTAAAAACTATAACACTTATGTTAAAATGTATATCTTTTAACATAAACCTAAGATGTATTTAATAACCTAAATATAATTATTTTTCTAAATAAAAAAGAGGGTCTGATTTTTCCTTTATTTGATCCTTTACTCCGGCGAGAAGCTAAAGCGGACTTTCCCAGCGATATTTTTGAAGCAATTGTAACTTTCAAGGAAAGGCACTAATTTAAAGAGTTTTCTTTACAGAAAAAAAAACATATTATATGATAATAACAAATTTTTAGTTAAAAACTTGTTTGAAAGAGCTGAGTGTAGTTGCAAAAATTATGTTTTATCTATATATATAAAAGCCAAAACCCACTGACTCACTGACTCACTCATCACGATTTTTCAAAAACTACCGAACGGATTGGAATGAAATTTGGTATGTAGCTTCCTCTAGGGCCATAGGTGCTCACTA
>JAGFPH010012447.1:17473-30182 GCA_018207615.1 Philaenus spumarius | reverse complement strand
ATATGACGTGCATTATGCAAATTAATGCCAATTAATGTGTTAATTATGTATTTGAATTTGTGACGGATTCGATAATGCCTGAAAAATAGGCGAAACGGTCGTTATCTGAGAAAAGAGATATACATAGGACTGCGAGCAGCAACGAATTACAGTTATTTATATAATATAACCGGTCCAGTAAGGCAAAGACGTAATTACAATATTTACCGCCTAACTATGTGATGCCTAGCAGAAAATATATGTCTCATACGTTGTTAAACAATATGTATGCAAATTGCCGTTAAAAAATACTTTTGCAGCTAGCTTCTGTAAAAAGCATATGTATTACAACGGACCACTGGAAATCTCTAAAAAAATGATAGTTATTAATGTATTACCGGTCACTATATCGGCAGATTTCAAAATTAATCATGTTCTTCTAGAGTGTATTCAATTTGAAGTACAACACACATCCACTGCAATAGCTGAAGAGATATCTCGAGTACTAGTGTCGTGGAATATCTATGACAAGGTTTTAATTATTGTAACTGACAATGCTGCGAATATTACAAAAGCGGTGAGAGATGAATTGAAAAAAAAAACACTTCGGTTGTTTTGCACATAAATTAAATTTGTTTGTAAAGAATTCGCTAAAAGATAAACAAAAAAATCAAGAAGAAGAAAACGATGGTTCAGTCTCTCAAGAACCCCAAGTTTGTGAAAGTTATGGAGTAAATGTAACCATAAAAAAAATTAAGTACATGGTAAATTATATAAAAAGAAGTACTCAAGCAAACGAGAAACTCCTACATAGTCAGACAATGTTAGGTAAACAGCAGCCTCTTACATTAATAAACGATGTCGCTACTCGATGGAATTCGACATTTTTTATGATGGAGCGTTTTATATTATTAAGATAAGCAATTAATACCACCTTTGCTAATTTGAGTGCTCCACACATTAAAACCTTGACAGAAGACGAATGGTGTATTGCTAAAGAACTATGCAACTCACTAAGACCGTTAGATAGAGCAACTACAGAAATGAGTGGCGAAGTTTATTTGACAGCAAGCAAACTAATTTTTGTTTCAAGTGGACTAATAAAAGTCGCAGAAAAAATGATTATTGACGGAAAATACAAAAAATATACAGAGTGTTGCAGTAAAGCTGTTAGAAGAATTAAAAACGAGTTTTTCTAATTTAGAATACAGTTTAACGATAGCAAGGAGTGCCTTTCTTGATCCCAGATTTAAAAACCACGTCTTTAATAAAAAAAGAGCTTCAGATACAACCCAAAAATATATAACCGAACTCGTCACAGCCATTATAAATTCTTCAAAAACGGAATATGATACTAACGAAACTCAAACCCAAAATACTGAAGATGAATCGGAGTGTTATTATTCGGACTTTGTTAACAAAATGAAAAAGTTACAACCTTCTACTAATTTTACAGCATGTGCAATTTCAGAGGTACAAAAATATCTCAATGAAAAAGTGATAAGTAGAAAGGAAGACCCCTTGATTTGGTGGAAAATAACAAACATATTTACCCAAATTCGAGTGAATTGTTTCAACAAAAGTGTTGTATGGTGGCGACGAGTGTGCCATGCAAGAGATTATTTTCAAAAGCTGGCATGGTGATCTCGAAACGTCGCACAAGACTATGGCACAAAAAAGTAAATAAGTTGTTATTTTTAAAATATAATAATTAATGTTGAGATATTCTCTAATAAAAGAGTTAAAATTGTGATAATTTGCCTATTAATTTTTCATTTCATTTTTGTATTGCAATACCGTGTATATCTTTGTATTTTATTACAATACTGTATATATAATATATTTTTGTTTGTTTTTTGTAAAAAAAGTGTTTTTCTTGTCTTAACTAAACTTAATTATAACAATTTGTATATTATGTTTAATTTTATTTTTGTATTACAATACTGTATACATCTTTGTATTTTTTTTTTTTTTTAGAAAAAAGTGTTTTTGTTTAGTTAACTAAACTTCATTATAACAATTTGTCTATTATGTTTTATTTGATTTTTGTATTACAATACTGTATACATCTTTGTATTTTTTTTGTAAAAAAGTGTTTTTGTTTTGTTAACTAAATTTAATTATAACAATTTGTCTATTATGTTTTATTTTATTTTTGTATTACAATAGCATACTTATACATTTTTGTAATTTTTGTCGAAAAAAAGGTTTTTATTTTGTTAACTAAACTTCATTATAACAATTTGTCTATTATGTTTTATTTTATTTTTGGATTACAAGAGCCTACTGTATACATTTTTGTATTTTTTGTCAAAAAAAAGGTTTTTGTGTTGTTTTGTTACCTAAGCTTAAGAAAAAATATGTAACCTTATTGACATTAATTACTTTCAATTTATTTCCTATTTTTAATAAAGTGGAGAATGTGCACATTTCCTTTTCTAAAATTTTATTTTATTTTCCAAAGACAAATATAATTATTTTGGTTGACCTTAGTCCTTAGTAATTAAGATTGGTAATTTTTAAACTTGTTATTATTTTTTTTTAGCAAACACTATTTTAATGGTTTTCTAATTTACTTTTAATTTGTTTAGGTTTTTTAAATAATTAAATATCTTTCTTTATAAATAGAATTTAGTTATGAATATTATTGAATAATTATTTCTGCTGTATTTATCGGATTATCATTAAGAGTTTAATTTGTAAATTTACTTTCGTTTTGTACCAATTAAATAATCATTCTCAATTTTATTTACGTACATTTTACACAATCACCTAAAACACATTTTTAACATGCCATAATTGACCGAGCGTAAGCGAGGTCTCCGTTTTTACTCGACCGTTCTTCATTTCGTCTGTGTGTCTGTGTGTCTGTGTGTCTGTCTCACGATTACGGCCAAACGCCTTGACCGATTTTGATGATTTTTGCATGAATGTTCCTTATTCCTAGACCGAGCCATGTATATATACGGTTTTTTCCATTTTTAATTTTTAACCCCTTAAATAAAATAAAAATGGCGGCCGGACCGTTTCTCTTAGTGTAAGCTTTTTTCCAAAGCCAGTTTGTGGCTTAACTGTAAGTCGAATTTAAAAACTAATAACATTTTTCTAGTAGCAAATTAAATTTTAAACAAAATTGTTATCATACTTTTTTCCGTATCTCTAACGGTAAGCTCACAAAATGGCCGTAAACTTCGAATTTGTTAAAAATCGTCCAAGTTCTTGTATTTCAACTATGTTTTATACGTTTATTCTAAACCAATTCAAACGTCTTCCATAGCTTTTTTGTAGATAAAGGTTTAAAGAATTCATAAATGCCAGTAAAAAAAATATTGAAGTAAAATTAAGAAAGTTATTAGCTCAAGAAACAATCACGTTCAGTAACGAAAGGAAAATGTTTAACTTTAGGCCTACATAAAAAGTAGTAAACATTATTGTAATTTTTTTCATAAATGTTAAAAAGTTTCGTAATTTAGTTCTAAATAGAATTGTATAAAAATATTTATCAATTTCAAATTTATTATTTTGAAAACACCAGTTTTTATGTTCCTACTACAAGACTGCTAAAAAAACTAGGCCTGTTTTGAATAGTAATTTAGGAATATATCATTTGCCCAAAAATGACATATTATTATAAGGAAGTGTAGAGGAAAAATCAAAGAATTGAACTGTAAACGTGTAAATTATCATTGTAAATTTCATAAAAGTATTTGACTTAGCTTTACTTGAATTACAAAATGAAATGAAACAAATGAAAGCTCGCGGCGATAAAGGACATACAAAAAACGACCGTAGCACACCGTGGGAAGTGTTGGTACATGAGTTGAGATCACTATCACGACGTTTTAACATCGTTTGTTTTAATTATTTCTAATATTGGAATATGATGTGGAACTTAAGTTAACTTATGGTACATTGTTAAGTTTGAGTTATTTAAGTATGTAAATATTTAATTGTATGTTGTCCCTCTATAACGCAATACACAATATTTAGCTATCTTACGCATTATTAACCTAAATAAATCACAATGCCCCTAAAAGAAAATCTTTAGCAGTTAATGCTCAAGAAAAGAAATACAAACGAGAACTAGAAATCCCGGAATCGCGGGAATTGTAAAGAATGTTTCACTGGCTAAACCTTGTGCTTACTTCCTTACTGGCACACTATTTTTAACCTAACCTTAAAACCACGTTTGTTATTTCAACGAGCGAGGTCTACTGTTCACAGAACTACTAGTATATTACTAACAATAAATTTAATAACACAAATGAACGTATTGGGCACTGAGCAATGAACAGTGAGCAGAGAGCAGTAAAAGAAAACGTATAAGTAGAACATAGATCACATAGCAGGATAGCAGTTGCTTATTCGTAAACTGCGATTTAAACTGTGATTTAATCGCTTCTACTTTAACTGCTATTTTCCTCAACTGTTCACGGATTTCACGATTTCACTGATCACAGAAAATCACTCTTAAGCCCATCTTTACAGATTACAGCTAAATTATTACCATTCTCAACAAAAAGACCCCATTGAAGTCGACAGAGAATTAAATTAATTATTTTTGAGGTTTAACTCTCTAAGCCAAACCTGTCCAAAATTTATTAGAATTACAAAATGTAGAAAATATTCCTATCCTAATATCAGTGTTGCG
Source organism: Philaenus spumarius (assembly GCA_018207615.1). NCBI lineage: Eukaryota > Metazoa > Arthropoda > Insecta > Hemiptera > Aphrophoridae > Philaenus > Philaenus spumarius. The sequence continues at coordinate 25,552 of JAGFPH010012447.1, read as the reverse complement.
TTATCAAGATTATTTACAACCTTATTAGTTAGTAGCAGTATGGAAAGCAACAATGAGAGTTTATTTATGTAGCTGTACAGTTTCCTAACTTTAAGGGGACATCCATGATATGATTCGTTAACAGCAGAGAAAAATTACACAAAAATATACTCAGAAGGTTTCTTTTTTTAAATGGTATGTTATTAACGCCCATAAATGAAACGTACTGAAACCATGCAATAACTCTCCAGCACTTCCCCTCCCCTCCATTAGAGTAGAGTAGTCCTGTTACTATTGTTGACATGTTTACCTACACTGAATTGCCACATTTACTTGAGCAAAACTTGATAATTGGTGAATCAAATACCAAAAACTAGAATAGCGTCTCTTTGTAAATATTCTAGGGCAAATTAAAACTAAGGGAGTTCTTTTTCAAGCACCCTGCACAGTAGTGGTGAAAATGTAAAGTTTTTATTAAAATTTACGAGAAAAGTTTTATAAAACTTTTTGTTGAACACTTTTGGAACTATAGAAAGTACACTTTACCGAAATTATAAGTGACTATGGGAGACCCCTGCGTGCTCCGCACCCCAACCCCAATGGAACCTTCTAAAAACATATGTTATGTTTTATTTATAATAAAGGTGTAGTATTAATAATAACCTCAAAACTAAGATGATAAATGATGTTAAATTTTCAAACCAAATTATTTCTTATAGTTTATAAAAGCAGTTAATAATGGTTAAATGAACCAGCAAGGCTCAGGTCTACACTTTAAAACCCTAACCTAAAAGCTGGAAATGCAAAAATAATTGCTTCAAATTTTGAAATCAGCTGTTAATGGAAATATTAAAGCAAACAGCTATATTGTTATTTTATTCAATTGGTTGCTATGGCAATAAATGTAAATACATGTGTTGGTTTATCATTCTAGGCCTAACCTAACATTTTGTCCCGAATAAATTTACAAATATTGAAATAAAAAAGGTTTTTATCGAAATTAATTATAGCCTATGCTACTAAGGGATAGTGGAGCTTTTTATTAGTAAAACTATTTTTTCAATCGGTTCAGTAGTGCCAGAGATTACCCCCTACATACAAACAAACAAACTTTACCTCTTTATAATATTAGTATAGAATAGATGTCTCAATGGCAGTATTTATTTTCAAAAAAATAAGGAACGGCTGCTGCAAATCATTTTGCAAGGTTATAATCCGGATAAAATAGTTTTTAGTTGTGAGCAACTTTTTTATTTGATGGAGTAAAACGCCGCCCCAACACTCATACCTTGTTGCAACCTCGAGTGAATGTGCGCGTAATACAGAGATTTAATTGTGTGGAAACTACAAGAGTTGCGATATAAATAAAATTTACAACATTTCAATTTAAATAACATTTTCTTTTATTATGGGAGACGCACGCAGATTCCTATGTTTTATGTGATAATTTAAGGAAACTTCTTTTAAATATAATATTAAAATTTTACTTTATTAATACTCCTTCACATTTTAATGAAGTTTTTCCGATTTATAAGGAAACTAAATTAAGTCACAAAATGAACTTGCCTCAGTTGTTAGCTCTGATTAGGGAGCAATAACTTGCATTTACATTTTGAGTACTTATTTCACCCAGGTTTAGAACCTTAATACTGTACCTTATTATTATGCAGTAAAGACCATTAAAGTCTATGGAAAGAGTTCAAGATAAGTATCAAACTCAAGAAATGTTTTTTATTTTAACTGTTTCAATATCGGGAAAATTGTTCCTAAAGTATGAGTTTAACTTTTGGAAAACGGTATTCAAAAGTACCGCACTAACTGTATAATTCACTTATAGGTTAGACTTGTAGTTTGTTTAAGAAGTGAAAGGGTGGCGACAACATCATATAAGAGAAGAAAAAACATGATTTGTTTTTGCAAGGTGTCAGTTTAGTGTAATATAATGTCTCATGTACTTTTAAGTATTCTGTAAATGAACATGGAGTAGGAAAGGTATTGTTAAATAATTGTTCGTAAATTACATTGTTATATACCATAAACATTGCTATGTACCACTTACATGAGGTTCTAATAATAATAAAATAAATCCGGTTTTCACAGTAATTGTGTTTTTTATACTTTGTGAAAAATAGGAAGAAAAAACAATAACTATACCTTTGTTATTAACATCCCTATCCATTTATAATTAAAAAAGGTGCCTGTGTTTGCGATGGTTGAAACAAATTACGGTGGAAATTTTTTATGGAAGGGAGTCCAAATGTTCCTCGTATATGGATTTCAATTTTTGCGTTCAGTTATGTGCCGAAAACTGGAGGAAAACTTGATTTTTAGTGATTATCAGAGTCGTTTATTTTGAGGTATAATGGGAAAACAATGATAAATTAAGACGGAACTAACTATGCGGGTTTGAAAAAAAAAATTTGACAGGTAACTTGTATATGATGTAATTTAACTTTTTTATTACTTTCTAACTATATTTATTTATAGTGAGAAAAAAAAATCGATGTTAAGATTTTTGTGGAAAGATCCGTTTTGGGACCCATTGAGTCTAAAAAAGTGGTTTTTACAAAATGTCTGTATGTATACAAAGCTAGCGAGAAAACTATTTGATTGATTTCGAACAAATTGCACCAAACATGTCAATTAGGTCTGTATAGATGCACGAAAGTAGGTTTTGATAAATTTTGAAAAACAACCTCTTTTTTGCCCAAAAAACCCTAAAAAAATCAGTTATAATATTTTTATAAAAAAACGGTTCTAACGATATTGATAAAATTTTCTTATTTGTAGCCCTTAATGTACCCTACCTTATAAAAAAACAGCATATTTCTAAAAATTCTCGTTCAGATAATAATAATAATACTTTTTAGTTACTCTCCTACTTTAATGTATACCCTCTCCTACATTAATACGATTATGAAGTCCCAGTAAATCTGTTTAACACGTTCACTGCTACACAAATTTCGTATTTATTATGCTAGGAGCTTACTTTTAATTTTTTATTTTTATAGCCTAAATAAGTAGACATTTTTTAAACTTACATTTTAAAGGTAATAACATTTGCGTCCATAACACATAGGATTAAAATTGGCGAGCGAAGCAAGCAATACTCTGTGTATTGAAAATACTTCCAATACGGTGGTTGGCGTGCAATGCACTGTGCGTCGGCCGCTTCTCAGAGTGTTCTGCGTCAAGCTCACATGTGTGTCCTTAGCAATGAACCTGTTAATATTTTAAATATATTTGTGAGAAAGTATGTGCCAGTTTCTGGTACCGGTTATTTTTGCATGTACACGCTAAAACGAACTCCTCTCCTAATACCAGCAGAATATGGAAAACCTATAATTTATTCCTACGCATGAATTATACTTTGTTAATACTTCGTAGTCAGTTTTATGCAAACCTCGTTAAGTTTGTTTATGGAAACAATGATTTGTAGGGTGAAGTATTTCTATTTAATGGACAAAAACCTAAATATTTGAATATGAATGTACTATGGAATCTTATTGCTGAAAGTAGCTGAAATGAATTTTGTCCTTTTTCATAAAAATTACTGGCGGCATACCGTAATCACTTCGAGTACTATGTAAGTTTGAGGTTATGTTTACAACTTCAATCATTATAATTCCCTGTAAAGTTGATTTTTTTTTAAATTTCAATTATAGAACTAATGCATGTTATAATTATACGTTATAATATTTGCTTTAAGGTTATAAACTGTATATTAATACAAAATTGTATCATCAAAATATTCGATAATACAAATTTAAAGAAGAAATACCTATTCGTTTAACTTAATAATATAACCGCTGATTTCACACATCATCTGTAAATACGCAAACAAAAACTAGCGTAGATTATACTTTAGGGTTATGTTTACAACTTCTATCACTAATATAACCTATAATATTAATAACTTCTAAATCATTTGATCTATCAATATAAAATAAAAGGAAATTAAAAGATCCTATTTTTATCTTTCTTTAAATATACATAATAATATACGTAAACACAAAATCTTAACAAATATTCCTACAGTTTTATAGTCCTTATAATTGTACACATTTACCTATTTAAAAATCCCCGTCTGCATAGTTAGATAGGCCTAGATAAAGTGTGTTATTTTTTTATAAATGATGTATTTTTGATGTGTATCTAATTAATCCGCCTGTGATTTTTCACGGGGATTTACTAGTGTTAAAATAAAATGTAAAACACATCAAACACATGTAAAATAAGTAAAAAAATAACAAAGAGAATTAAAATCTTGTATAACAAAAATTCCACCACGCAGCTGAACCGCTGACTTGAGTTGAACAAATTTTAAAAATTAAGTTTATAGACCTATGTCTTAGGGTTTCAACCAAACATTTTGGGAAATGAGTCTATTCATGACGGTGCTGAATAGCTGCAAAATAATTCAAACGCCATTCCGCATATTGGGAGTATCTTCAATACACAATGCATTGCGTGCTTTGCACGACAACCCCGCGGTAGAATCCACTACATGGCTTTGAACCGGGTACTTCTATGATATTTTACGTTTTGATAGATTTTGGCCAGCTATAAGGTCGCGTAAAAACCAAAATGTGCAGCATAACATCTTACATTTATATTTGTAGAAAAAAAAATCAAAAACAAATTTATTCATGTAGGAAAAATCTGAAAAAATTGTTACTTCCGGTCAAAAACCTGCTTAAGGTTGTTGGATTTTTTTGGCTAAGGAACTCGTCCGAGCGTCGTAGACAGCCAACATGTGTACCAAATTTGGACTAAATCGTACTGAAAATGCGGCCGTTTGTGTGCGAACACATATATATATATATATATATATATATATACTTATTAGCTTCTTTATTAGCATTTTTACCGTATGAGTATATTTATTTATAAATATGTTACTTACGTCGTCTCATACACACTGGTTCTTTTTTCCCAACCGGTTTCGCTGCTTCAACTAGTCAGCATCATCAGGGTATATCCGCTACTGCTTCGTTATTACATAAAAAACACTACACAACACACACATATATACAAACATACATTACAACCGCACATATCGTATACTATATGTCCTGTCAGGTGGCCGGTAGGTGCGTAACAAACAGCGCGCGGTGTGCTCGCTACTTGCATTTGGTTCTTTGGAATTGTTGATTTCAAGGAACGATTGATAAGAAACTCTCGAACATTCAGTAGTCATTTTGCAGAGAAGTTGTAAACATGTTGTAAATAATATTTCAAAATAGGCTTACAAATGTATTTTTGTTAGCGGTCTTTAAGTAGGAACATAAAAACTGGTGTTTTCAGGAAAATGTTTTTGAAATTAATATGTATTTTTATACACTTTTATTTAGAAATATTTTTTTTTTTAAACTTACAACTATTTTAAAAAAATGACAAAAAAATGTTTACTACGTTTATGTAGACCTAACGTTGGTTTTTTTCCATTACTGGAAAAGTTTTGCTTCCTGAGTAAATCACTTTTAAAATTTTACATCAATTATTTTTTTAGTAACGTGTATAAATTCTTTGGACATTTTCCTATAGTAAAGCTACTGAACAATTTTAGATTGGGATATTGTTACTATATTTATGGAAGTTAAAAAAAAAATCTTTGCAAAGCACAAAAACTCCGGGTGATTTAACAAGGTCACTTCTAGGGTTAACTTATTTGATAATGACAATAAAAAGAGATTTACATAATATCTTATTTGATTCACAACTTATCTTTTCCTGTTTCCAGGAAGTTTTTCAACTTGCTATTCTCCCATCGGTATGAAGACAGCAAAGGTATTATTTTTTTATACTCTGGTCCTCCGATATTTCCAACTCCTCAAATATTTCTCGCAAAGCATCTGCTTTAATCTTTTTTTATAATCCTTTTGCAGAAGATCTCAAATAATGGTTTGGTTTCTGTAGGAATCTATTAATTTAATTTAATTTCCTTCTGAAAAATCCATATTTAATAACTGGAAAATTAATATCTTTAAAAAAATAACCACATTACACTGAAAACGAAAACCCTATAACGCTCCCGTTCAAATATGAACGGCAAATATTCAAAGTGTTCGTTGAAAAAACCGACAAGGGATGGATTTTCGCACAAATATGACGAATTCAATGCGCACAAGCGGTGCGCGTGCAGGGCAATTGTTTGCACTCCTTTATATTTCATAAATCAAATACTTTCCTACGCGATGCTAGAGCAGACAACAAGCAGTGGGTTTGCGTTAGCAATACTGTATACTGTACACACTGCGGGTAGAGGCCAGGATCTAGAATACTATACTTTTGATACAATATATTGCAACGCATGTCAAATAAAGTGCCAATGATCAGTTCGACCGAAGCTAATGTCCGCTATATATTGATAATTTATTATAGCTTGACATTTTCATAGGTGTTGAAAACAAGTTACTCTTAAGAGAGTATTTTAATGTAAACAAAGTGCGAAATATTTTTTACTATGAGGGGTTATATCCCTCCTGGTTAAGCCTATGTACTCTATACACAAAATAGTAAAGAACTATTATTAATGTGATATAAGTTACAATATTTGGTGTCAAATTATTGGTCAAAGAACATGGCTAAATTTAGTTTCTATTGAAGAAGCTGCAGAAGTCTACTTCTCCATAAATACATACAGAACCTGTAAGCGATGAAGACAGCTTAGATTTTTCGCCTACAAACTCTTCCCCAAAAAAATATTTAAAAAAAACTATAATACAGTGACATTTTTAGAGGGTGACAGGCTATTCCTAAGGTACGGGATGTATAAACAAAACTTTACTTTAAAAGAATTTAAATAAATTGTCAATTTATAACAAATTTAATATTATTTGGATAAAATTAGCATAAATAAAGTAAAATGAACAACAATGGAAAGTACAATGTATCATCTCTATGGTTTTTAAAATCATTTCTAATTTAGTAAAAGATTTACTAGTTCATAGAATAATATTTGCTTGACAAATACCTATTAAATAACTATCACTGATTTCTTTTCCATTAAAAATGGGAATATTTAAAGCCATCAGACGATGTAAGTCTTTATTTGATAAAACATCTTAATTTGAATTATGTCTGAATTATTTAGAGGCTAATATGTATATAGAATCAAAACAAATCAGTTGAAAACAGTTATTTGTTTTGTTTTAAATTATACTTATTTACGTTTTTCCTTAAAGCAGTTTTGCTGGATATGTAAACACCCGGCCTAAACAAAAATGTTTCTACGTTAAGCAGAATGTTTTCGCTTAAAACGTGCAAAAACATTTTTGCTTAAAACCGCTTTGCTCTATAAGTGTGCGGCCGGCCTTAGGTCTTGAAGACAGTTCTGCTGTATTGGCAATACAATTCCTATAAATTTCATACGCAGATTAATAATACTCAACGAAACTAGATTAAGGGATAGATTAACTATTTGTTGGTAATAGATTGAAACACTAAAACGGTTACATTGCATTAAATTGGATAATTTAGATTATAGTTTGACACAAAAAAAGTAAAGTGTTTTGTGTATTTATTATTACTGAACGTATTTTTTATGTCTACAGTAAATTTAATATTGAGACTGGATAAATTCACTTGTGTTGCATAAACTTTTAAGTTTTTTTATATCGAGAAATAATACATAGTAAACACGAACTGTATGTCTACGTCTTATTTCCATTAAACAAACTTCGAACCGTAACCACCTTCTTAACAGTTGTTTGCTATTTATTGATAATAAGGCCTACATAGAAACAATACAAAATTGTTGGCCTATATTGAATCAAAACAAATCTTTTAAAAACAGTTATTTATTTTGTTTTGAATTATACTATTGAATAACGATTTGAATATAACCTCCAGTAAATGAGAATATTACCAGAGCTGATAAAGATTTAGTTACACTTTTTGAGGTTATGTTACTGCTTATGAGTTACTGTTTTCTTTCTGCTGTTTATATTTAGGTTAGGCCTGTCTCATGCTTCAACTTTATAGTAAACATAATAACGCCTATGAGTTACTGCTATATTTCTGCTGTTTATATTTAGTTTAGGCCTATCTCATTCGTCAACTTTGGTATACATAGGAACGCTTATGAGTTACTGCTTT
>JAGFPH010012446.1:18375-30189 GCA_018207615.1 Philaenus spumarius | reverse complement strand
AAAAGAAGGTTTCCTGCTTTGGCCCTAGGAATTCGACTCAAAATTGATAGAGTTGAAAGTGTTATTGTTGCTTGTGCTGTTCTGCACAATATTTGTGTACAAGAAAGAGAAGATGTCACCGAAGTCACTGAAGAAGCCATGAATGCCATTGAAGCTTTCGAAGCAGTTGCTTTTCACCAACTTCCTCCTAGACCACCGCAGAACAGAAGACTGACCGTTCGAGACTTAAATCTCATAACTCGGAACAATTTGGTTTCAGGTTATTTCAGAGGCCTTCTCTAGAATTGTGACTTTTTGTTCAAGGATGATATAAAAGTAGCAATACTGCCCTTGTTGAATAGGCTAAAAGGCCTTTCAAATTTTTTTAAAATATTCTAAAACTATTTTTTAGAGAATATTTTACATCCAAAGTCTTTATAAATAAATATGTTGTTGTAATAAGTAATTGTGTTGCCTATAATTTTTCCTGTTGCTATACAACAGATTACTTATAAATATTACAACAGATTTACAACTATTACTATTATTGTTTTTTTTTTATTGTAATTTTAATACAATTACAACTATTACAACAGATTACGCATTTTGAGTCAAACAGTAACGTGAGTTACCGTGGTCAGACCCAACAGATAATAAATTGGTCTAAAACATATGGACTGAAATAGACAAAAAAATAAGCGTTTGTTTTGAGCATAAATTTTAATGTAGATAAAAAATAGCAAAAGACAACGACTATAATTAGCCCAAAGATATTTATAATGTAGCTTAAAACAACATGACATGAACAAGACAAATGAATTTATATTAGGCCTACTAAGCCTAAGCAGGTTATTAGGACTACACTGAACTTGAAAACTCGTTTAAGGCCAATTCTTCTTTATTAATTTGCAAATCCAGCAACTTCAACTTTTTTTCATGTTCCTCCCTCATACACTTCATTTGCAGTTCATGCTCCTGCTCTTCAAAACGTATTTGCTGCTCCAGACACTTCTTTTGTAGCTCGATAACCTCTTCCTTAGCTTTGGTGAGCAATTCAATCTTCTTACCCGCTGCAGTATTGTCCAGTGGATGAGCCGCCTTTTTCTTCCTAAATGAAATGGGTGACAATGTTTTGGTCCGCAAGTTTTTTATGGAAAATGTTTTTTTAAAACCAATTCCCTCAGAAGGTGTTCGTTTTGGAGTTGTTGTAGTCTGCAAGTCATCTGATGGATTCGACAAGTCATCTTCATTGCAACTGGTAAATTTAGTACATCAAAGTCTTCCTCATGCTGAACTTCTAATCCGGCATCAGAGTCAAAAGATGACTTGTTTCCATGTATGGCTACTATAATGTATCAAATCACAAACCAAACAAAGTAATACTAGAATAGCCTACCAATGACCTAACCTTCAGAAGCCAACACCTAAATGTACTAGGCCTAGGCTATTTACCAATATGTAACCCAACTATAGAAATTCCAAAAACAGAACAAATACCAATACCACATTATACCTGTATGTTAAATCCAATATAATTTATGTATTTAGAAGTAATGAATTAAGAAATCCAGAGCAATATAATGTAAACAACACTTGTAACCTATGCTATTGTAACCGCAATCCAAAACACTGCACAATTCACTATTATTTCGGAACCTGTATACAAAAACAAATTCACATATTTATTTATTATCCACAATTAAAGACGCAAACTGTTACATGTTATTCATAACATGCCATTTTATAAGAAAAACAACTCAAGTACCAAGTCGAACTTGTCAAAATCGACCGTGAATCAAACAGATCGGACCGACAGTAGGCCTAATACGATCGTCACAAAACATAAATGATTTAGTATAAACATTTAGCGTATGTAAATCGAATTATTAACATGTAATAATTGTATAAAGTGTGATTTTTATTAATTTTAAGTAACAAATGCACGTAATATGTATGAGATTATGAGTTAGTGTAGACATTCCAATGAAAACTGTAATCAGCTGTGAAATGTATTATTTAGGAACTCGACCAATAGAAAGAGTCAATTTATTATGTCGGATAACTTCTTTACGATTAATAACTACATATTTAAAATAGAATAGTAAAGCCTTAATACAAATTTAATCTTTGCAAAAACGAAATATAAAGTTGTAAAAAACTACGATACAATGCGGACTATATTTGTTCCGCCAAGCCTGAACGTTTAACCATATGTAAACGAACGCTGCATACTACAACGATCGCAGTTGGTATCTATACGCCGAACGGCGTCTTTTTTAAAAGGAGTTGAAATGAAGCCATTGGAAGAAGTAGATGCAAGTGCATAGTGCTAGTCAATTTTTGAAAGTTTTAATCATAAATACTTCGTTAAATTCAGTGGAAATTAACCAAATAGAGACTGGTATACTCTAGTACAACTAAATTAGCAATAACATTTGAACAATTTAAAAGATTAAGCCAGATAAAGACTTATAAAAATTAGCATCAAGTCTTATAGACATTAGAACTTTATGAATTTGCAATCTATACTATTAATGAATGAATCCTAAGTAAAATCATGTTTAAATCATATGCGTAATCTAAAAACCAAAGATATATTCAGACTCAGCCGAGTGCCTACCCCGAGATTAATGAAATTTTAATGATATAACAATTACAATTCTTTAAAGACTATTATTACAAAATCAAAACTAATTGAGCTAGACCGAATTGGCAAATGTAATTATATGTTTCTTGATAAATGACCAATCCATGTAATCTTAAATGTAAGACATATCAACTTATGAAAGTATAATAAAATATTTAATAATTGTTAACTTCAACATTTGTGTCAGTAGAAATTATTGTAGATTACTTAGTCTTACCAATTATAACTTTTGATATTTAACTAAGCATCCTTAAGAGAAAGGTGATATATATAATTGACACTACAAAGTGTGGCTATTCAAATAGTAAATAATTGGAAAGATAATAAATTGATGCCCTACTAGTGGGAGCATTATTAAAACAGATTAAAAGAATAAAATTATAATAATACTACCTCGCCAACAATGTCCCTAACACGTAAATCTATATCTGTCACCTCAGATACCTTCGCCCAGAAATAAAGGCTATATCTATCTATCTATCTATCTATCTATCTATACCTGGCTGGGACCACCACCAGTACCCAACACATACTTCATCTCGTCAGCAAACTTACGTTTAGCAGTTTTCTTCAAATTGTCATATTTTTTTCAGAGTTTTTAAGTCCCTATAATAAATACCACTGTTCACGTTGAAGTCTTTCTCAATTTCACTCAAGGCAGCTTCATTTTCTTTAAATGTGGTACTGTCTGACCTTTTATTTTCTAATACATCTTTCTTCATATTTACTAAACACAATAACAAATCAACCTCACTATCTTTGAAGTTTTTACTTCTTTTCGAGTCTTTAGATTCTGCTACTCAACTAAATAAAAAAGGATAACTGAAGATGAATTACTTATTATGACAAAAAAAACTTAAATAGGTTATATAACTAATAAATAAATTGAACTTTAATAATAAACTCGCCAGCAATTGCACTATCTTTGTATCCTAACCTCTCATTCAGTACACCACAACTTTTGACAGATCTAACGCAATCAACACGAAAACAACACAAACAGTGCAACCAACCAAGACAAACGGGCGCTTAGACTAAACCTTTTACCTGTGTACAAGGAGAAAACTAACAAAGGCTTAAGCTCAAGCTTAATTTTAAACGAGATCAAGTTAAGCGTAATTTGGAGAAAGCGGTCTTCAAAGTCAGAAAAAAAATAAACCTGGAGAACAGTCGTGAAGAAATTTTACTTTCAAGTACAATATTAAATACCTATTTGAGAAACTGTATCAGTCTGCAAATAAATGTTTTAAAGTACATTCGGTTTAGGGCAACGGACAGTATTAAACTGGATATGAACTGAATAAAGTCATGGAATGATTCCTTAAAAAAAAAAAAATCTCCTCAAGACCAAAAATAATACAACAGTAATGGTGGAAAAGATGTCTTAGAACAATTTTTAAACATTGTTCTCACATTATTGTAGGAAATCTACAAGCAAAGTGTATACCCAGCAGACAGGTGGTAACATGTCTGATATTTTTAATGAATATAAGAACATGTGCCTGAAAGCCGCTGATGGTCCTGTTACTCCAGTCTCCAGATTCTCAATCGATAAAATTGTAGATGAACAAAACATTTCATTTCAACTCCCTAAAAAAGACAGATGTGATACCTGTATTTATTTCTTATAAGAAAAAGAAATTCCAGAAAATGAGTATAATGAACACATTACTCGGAAAAATAGGGCATTAATGAAAACATTTTAACTTTTTAAAGATTCAAAGATTTTTCAACCTTTTAAGGTCCACTCATATTTAATTGCCATTCATGACGAACCTTATTATTTTAAATTTAATCTAAGCAGCACCTTAGAAATGAAAAAAAGCTTAAGCATAATAAAACGTTTTATAAAGGTTTAATTCTGTAACTTTTATATAAATTTTTCCCGAAACCAAACTCTAAAATACCTACTAATTGAAAGTTAAAACATTGTTTTAAACATCTTTAGCATTATGAATAATAAAAGTTTGCACATTTTCACAGAAGATCAAGAAGTCAATGAACCTACAGTAGGGCCTTCATTATCGCCCAGCACCCCAAAAAAGAAATTAAAAATGATCAAAATATTATGGACAACACCAGATAAAGCTGTGATGAGAAAGCAATTTAAACGACACTTTGACAGTGACACGTTATTAACACCAATGGAGTGTTACGATGCCAAAAATAGGTACACTCCACTTAAGTGCAGAACTGTGGCCTAAATAAAAGCATTTGTTTTCAACAAAAACAGAAGGAAAAAGAGGAAACTCAACTAAACCACTGTAAATACAAAAAACATCATTTAACTTACATAATTTAAAGGATTGTGTATATTGTTGGATGTTTTTGCTCATGCAGTATTTACTAAGGATCTCTGCCGTTATTTAAATTGAATAGCTTATCAGTAAATATACCAAAATAACTTTTACATATATTTTAAAATTGTTTAGATATATTTGTAATTTGTTTGATGTTTATTTTGTATACATAAATAATTATTATTTCATATCCAATAGCTAAACTGTTAACATACCAACATATAATTTTCATATGTTAATAGTTATAATTTGATAGCTATTTTCTATATTTATTTCAATTATACAGTAAATATAACAAAATAAAATTTAACTTACATGATGTAATAAATTGTTCTAATTTTATGACCTGTCATATCTTCCCTTACTTAGGTCTAAAAACTCAGTACATCAAAATATCATTTAAAAATGTGATACTTGTTACCAATTTGAAGGACTGTGTACTAGGGTGGTTCGATTTTTTTTTTAAATTTCAGATCGCTATAGTGCACAAATGTTGCCATTGATACAGACATGAAAAAAGCACTAATTATTTTTTTATTAATTTTTCTTCCGGTCGTGCAAATGCATCGAAGTTAGCGAAAAATTGTGAAAAACCTTAATTTTTCATATTTTTTTAACACGCTAGATGGTTTTAATTGCGTTCCTATACCATGAATTAACTACTAAAAGTATGTAAAATCAATATATATGCACTTATTATATTAAAAATCCAAGCATTTAAGATAAACTTTGATATTCAAGTGGAATTCGGTCGCGTAGCTACGTCAAAACGTCTACGTACTGGACAGAGAGGCGAGGCGTACGTGACGAATGCCAGCGATGCGCGCGCAGCCATTACGTTTGCCGCCATTTCCTGCAGTCTGCTCATGCCACTAGCCCGAGTCAGTACTAGATTGTGTTGTGCTTAAGTCCGTATTTATCTGCCTACTTTTGCGTTCAGCGTTTGTAATTGAATAGTTCTGCACGACAGTTATTGATACAATGGATGTGCTAAAGAAAGTTGGTATAGGTACAATAACTAGAAAAGATTTTGAGTGCCCTATTTTTGGTCACCCACGGGACTTGTTACACAACAAGCTTCCTACGCATGAAGATGTCCTTCGCTGCTGCTTTCAAGAGAGATTCAACATAGCTGTGGCAACAAACAACAAGAGTGTATCTTTTTCAAGAGTAGCTTCAACAGTGGCAAAGAAAATTATCGGTTTATATGACAAAGCCTCGATCCCAACTGTTACGGAGTACAGAGTAATCCAGCTAATTAGTTCTTACTACGAATCATACAGTAAACTCAGAATGTTGTTTCATCGTGACAAAGATAAACCAGCATTTAAACTTAAACTTGACAATTTCAAGGAGAAAGGATACTCTCTTTTTGATATCGCGGCGTGTAAATGTGTTATTGTTGCTAATGTGTGTTCGTGTAAGAAATCTCCAGATACATGTGTATGTCCTGTAAGTGTGAACTGCATTTGTGAAAGAGGAAAAAAATTCCACCTTTGGAATTAAGTTTAATGTACATGCAAAGAAAATACGGCATTGGAAAAATAGGGTCTCTGGATGTTAGGAAACCAAACGAATAACTAGTAGAATAATACGGAAAAACTATGAAAGAAAACGACCTACATCTTCCGAAATATGCAAAAAGTACAGATTAATAATTCAGATTCAGACGTTTCTCATATCAGTGACGAAGATTTTGTACCACAGCCTTCAACTTCTGCCAAGCCGCAGTGGCAGATGAGGATTTCATTAAACACTACTGCTGTAACTAGTGACCGATTTGGCGTATCAGATCGCGCTACGGCTGCTATTGCTTCAAGTGTACTGCAAGATGTTGGGTTGATTAATGAATCAGATACTTCTTATGTTGTAGACAAGAGTAAAGTCAGAAGAGAAAAAACTTGTGTGAGAGCTAGTTTGCAAAGTGATATAAGTTTAGAAATTTATGGTCTTTACTTTGATGGACGAAAAGACAATACATTGTCAATTGAAAAAACTGGCAGAAAACACTTTCGCAGAACCTATAAGGAGGACCATTACTCTTTAATTCAGGAGGCAGGCTCCACTTACATAGGACACGCTTGTCCTACTTCAAGCTCAGCAACCGACATAGCCAAAAGCATCACGTCTTATTTATCAGAAAATTGCTTTTTATTTGACAAATAGATAACAAAAAATTAAACAATTGGTACTTGGTAAAGTTCCACACTACTTGTTATATTGGAAGAAATTGTTTTTAATGGGCAAAAAAATTTAATACCATACGATCCAATACATTACATGAGATTTTTTGTAAGGAGAGAAACCTTAGTGGGGGTCATTGACTATTAACAAAGTTGATGGTAGAAACAGTGGCGGTTCTAGACCTGAAAAAGGGGGAGCAAGGATTAAACAGAGGGTTGAATGGACGGGGGGACATGGAATACCTCCCATTCACAGATTGCTTGAAAAATTATGAAAAATCAACTTTCTAAAATTCTATTTTAATAGCTTTTCCGGTTGAAAATTGATAACTTATTTAAAACGAAAAATCACCCTCCAAAAAACTCCATTTCAGCATATCCCTAAATGAAAATCAAATAATCACTAAATAAAAAATAATAAGAGTAAGAGCGCGTGTATATAAAAGAATAGCAAAATTTTAAGAATTTTCTAATTACATTTTTGTCTTTACATTAAGATGTATTTTTAGGATGTAATAGTTTTTGGCAAATAAAAATGTATATTTAACAAAATTCATTTTCTAAAACTTTTTGAGTATTTGTTAGTTTAATCATTTAAAAAAAAAATCATTTATTAAAAATAGCCTCAACGTTTTCAAGAGCTGGAGATAGAAATACCTATAAATATAAATAACAGACCATTAAAAATTTAGGAAGAAGTTTAACAAACGTATTTTAGTATTTGTCTTAGGCTTTTCCTGTGGTGAGTGCCCTCATGGATAGAAAGAATAAGGCGGCATATGATATGGTTCCAAGGTATGTACCTACATTAGAGCCTGCATTGTCGTCCAGAACCATATTCACTGATTTTGAAGCTGTCTGTAGCTAGGACTGCACCCAAACAACCAAATGGTGGGTTGCTGGTTCCATTTAGCAAATGTAAGTTACAATTAGAATGCATTTATTTTTCCTGTTACATTTAATATACAATATGCACATAATGAAAAACATAAATATTAATTTGTTTCTAAAAAAAAACTCAAAATAACAGTACTTTAAAGACACAAAATAATACTTAAAAGTTACAGTTATTGGTTTATAGAGTTCCTGTTTTCAGGGTTAGGCCCTCTACATACGAAGCTACGAAGAAATTATACTGCTTTGTGACAAAGCAAAAGGACCTTGAAAAATTAAATATTTGGTCAAATTTTTTTTATTGTTGTTTATTATTCTCCATTTCATTCTGAATACAGTGATATACAACACTAATACATTTAAACAATCTATAAAATAAAAATAAAATATTTAAGAGAGGCTTACAATACTTTCTGAGGTTACGTTTGCCCTGGCGCTCGCCCTTTGCTTCCCAAGTACTCTTTTTATATATATCACTGATGATTTTGTAAGTCTGTGATTATGTTTTATATGTTGGTAAAGCGGTTTTTCTACCAAAAACTGTAGCTGTCATTTGTTTACACTTCTGCTGCTTTGTTATTGTTATACAACCTAACTAAAGTGATCTGTTTTGTGAAGTGAGTGTTTTAGTTTGTGCTTTGTTTTATTTTGTTTGTGAGGAACAATGCCTCGTTGTAAAGTAAGTTTCAGCAAGAAAAGGAAAGGAGTTGGTGGTAGAAAACCAAAACATCTCACTCCAGATAAAGTTTCAGTTAAAAGTGTTAGTGAGGTTATGTCTGAGTCAAGGCCTAGGCCTATTTCTGTGGTTGAAAATCGCCAATCTAGTTCTTCTAAGAAGATAAAAGTATCTAAATATGATGAGTTTGTTGGTGCTGATAACTATGACAACGAAATTATCAATCTGAATATTTTTTCTAATCAGCTTTTTGCTTCATCTCTCTGTAAATTATGTAAAAAAAATGGGTTACAAGTGCGGGCTACCAAACATTTTGGTCTAGCATTTCAAGTGGAGATCTATTGCTCTCATTGTAAATATGTAAATAATTTTAGTAGCTCTGAAGTTGTAAATGTATCAGATAAAAACAATCTGTATGATATAAACATTAGGCTAGCTTATGGTCTTAGATCAATTGGCAAAGGAATGGCTGCAGCGAGAACGCTGTGCGGGGTGATGAATCTTCCGCAACCTCCAGCCAAAATTTTAACTTACACGGAGCTTTTGAAAAGCAAAGCAGAACAAGTGGCAACTGAATCCATGAAAGCTGCAGTTGAGGAGGCAGTTGAAGAAAATAAAATAGTTTTAGAAGATAGTGACTTAGGCCTAGATGGAAGGGAGAGAGATTTGAAAGCTGGCATCGACGGTACCTGGCAGCGGCGAGGCTTCAGCTCTCTAAATGGTATTGTAACTTGTACAAGTATAGACGTGGTAAGGTCATGGACATAGAAGGCTTGTCTAAGTTTTGTAACTGTGAGGACAAAGAATCCCATAAGGTAAATTGCCCTGCAAACTATGAAGGCTCGAGTGGAGGAATGGAAGCAGCTGGAGCACTGGCAATATTTCACCGGTCTGTAAATAAATATAATGTAAGGTTCACAGAGTACTTGGGCGATGGTGATACCAACAGCTTCAAAACTATTGAACAAAGCAAACCTTATGGTGATGTACAAATAAAAAAACTTGAGTGTATAGGCCATATACGGAAGAGGATGGGAGCAAGGCTACGCAGACTAAAAAAAGAATCAAAAAGCCAAAAACTGTCAGATGGGAAAAAACTAGGAGGAAAAAATAGACTTACAGATGGCCTAATTGATAAACTGCAATCATATTATGGCAATGCAATCAGAAAAAACACCAATTGTGTGCAAAGCATGAAAAATGCTGTCTGGGCTATATATTGTAAGGGTTGGGGTTAATAACTCACCCCAACCACTTTACAATAAAATAAAATAAAGAAGAAATAAAACAAATAAATAAATGGAATAAGAATATTTAAAACAAAAGTAGATTTACAGAACATAGCTTGGGACATAAAAATAAAACTGCAAACGTAAACGCTAACTAAGCATTATAGCACGCGTCTAATCGACCGAGGACGATGCATTCCAGGTGGAACCATAATAAAAGCAACCTAAAGGAAATCGAGTGGCCCAATCAAATAGTGACAAAATTCAGAAATCAACCAATAGTGAGGAAACAACGAGACGTGGAAAAAAAGAGGGGAGGAAGAGAGAAATAACGCATGTCTTTAATAACTGTTCTTCAAGGGGTCAAGACATCAATTCAACAAAAGAAAAAAAAGCATACAAAAACCAAACACGTGTAATCGGTAGTGAAAGTAAAATTCGGGAGTAATTCATCAACAGAAATTCGGTAAATAGTGTGTGCGAGTGCGTGGGTGTAGTTATTATTTAAAATCTTGTAGAGAGTGGTGTTGTGTAAAGGAAGGAGATTAATTGAGAGTAATTTGAATTTAACTAAATATTTGTAAGACAGATTTCGAGGTTTAGAACTAACATTGAATCATATACCAAACAATTAAATATTATAGAATAATTAATTAATAAGCAGAGACCATTCTGAGTTAATTAATGACTTAACACTCAAATTCATAAGTAATGGATTAAATATATTTATATACATGAGCGGGTTCAATCATTCCTTGAAAGAGATAGAATCAAGGTGTTGAAAGGGTGGAGTTAGTGCTCAGAGTTTAAGGTAGAAATATTATGTGTTTGTATAAAAATGTAGAATGGGTTATTCAATATTTTAAGAGAGTGTCAACATCCTAACTAATTTAAATAATTTGTTAAAGTACTTTTGATGTTTTGAGAGCACCTGATGAACCATAAGTAACGGGAATAATTTGTCAGTTTAATTTCAGGTATTAGATCATTTCAATAACTATCATTAATTCAAATCATTTGTCAGTGTAATTTTTGTATAAAAATAAGGTGAGAACCCTATAATTGATTCAAAGTAACCTCTGGTATTGAAAGAGTTTGAAACGGGAGAGTTCGTTCATTAATTTATTAAACTTGATTTTGACTGTGTCTCTGTAAATTGTTAATACCCTATACTTAGGAGTACTTCTCTAGCCAAGTAAAACATTGGTCCATAGGTTGGACCTGGTGGACGCCCCCAAAACTTGCAAATATTATAATTTAAAGATCCTTTATAAATTCAGAACATATACAAAGTGTTCTCTCAGTAATCTCCCGAAAACCTTAATCTCAAAAGAACAACCTTACAATATATATACAGTGTGATTGAAAAGTCCCGGAACGGTGTAATATATTTTTTACCGTTATAGATAAAGTAATGAGACTTGGTATATCAATAATAGCCATAAATGTCTACTCTTTTAAGGTATTATCACTTTTTTATCCCTTAAGGGGGACGGCCATCGAGGAGTCAGACAAAATTCTTAAATAGCAGCATAGGTCGAGTTTGGTATCAAATTAAAGGTCTTAGTTAGTAGAACACATTACCGCAAACCGGACTTCGAAAGGTCCACTCTAACCAAAATGGCGGCCCTAAACGTGATGAAATAAATTGACATAAAGTTGCTAATATCTCGAAAAGGAAGAATTTTTCGAAAAAATTTCGAGAGACAAAAAATGTTTATTTCAAAGTGCTTGACCTAAACAAAGTGCTCCCAAATCAATTTCGTATATTTTATTATTATTTTTTTTATTTTTTTCTAAGATGAAGTAAACGGGATTTCCCACTTTCTGTAGTAGAGCATGAGGATTTCGTAAATTTGATGAAAGTTGTAGGAGGATTACCTCCTCCAAACCGCAAAAGGCTTAT
>JAGFPH010012446.1:449-18365 GCA_018207615.1 Philaenus spumarius | reverse complement strand
GACTGCTGGACAGTTTTCAGACGGTAACACAAATTTATAAATAAAATCGTATTTATTTTTTAATTTATTTCAATAATAAACCTAGCAATTGCAGCTCAATTTAAAAAAAATAGTGTATTCAAGAAAACAAAGCTACTTTATGAAATCATTTTAAACATTTTTTGTTTCACTTTTTTCAGTTGACCGTAAACATGGTGCATGACAAAGAAAACAATTATTTTGATACAATTTAAAATATTAAAGTTCCGTTTACTTAAAAATAAGATTTGTAAAATATTTCATACATTTATTCTTATTTTTTAGGTCGTATTTGGGAATGACTGTTCATTGGATCGATCCTGACACAATGAAAAGAAAATCAATCGGATTATGCAGGAGGATTTATGGCAGTCATACTTACGACGTCATAGAGATGCCATTGAAAGCATCCTAGATGAATACGTATCAAAAGTAAGACTACGATGATGATTACAGACAATGGTTCAAACTTCATTAAAGCTTTCAGGTATTTCAATTGGCCATGCACATATAAGTAAACTCTTTATTCTTAAGTTAAAATTTGATGTTAGATATGAATTTCTCATAATAGGGTTCAACCATACTCTTTTTGGCGTTTGTTTTTCAGAAATATTGTTGGAAAAGGAAAAGAAATAAAATTGGAAAAGTAATCTTGTTAACTGCACCTTCTTCTCATTTTTCAATATTAAAATTTCAAGTGTCTGCCAGATTGAAATTAAACTAAATAGGCTAATCAAATTATCTTTATTCAGTGTCAAACAAAATTGCACTAGGTTTTTTTAAACGAATGTTGTATTTTCAGTTATATATTTTATTTAACTGGTAATTTTATATATTTTAGGATATTTGGTCCTCAAAGCGAGAATGACGGTGACGAAAATGAAAATGAAGATGGGCTGGAAACGGAAACAGTGGTAGAAATCACTGATATTCTTGGTTCCAGTGAAAGTGCTGGGCCCTCCCCACCACTGCTGCTCTTCGCATACTCTAAATTTGTTAGCGACAACAGATGCCGAAGACGCATCAAAGAAAAGCTCAGTTTATAACAAAGCTTCAAAACAAGTATTTTCTAGATGCCAGGCCCTTTTTAATAAACAGAACCGTTCGTCGCAAGCAGCAGATATAATAAAAAACACTTAGGCCGTTACCTTCTGGTGCCAGGAGCTACAAGGGAAAAGTTTTAAAACTTTAAAACAACCTAAATCTTTTTTAAATTTTAAAACATTGTTAATTTTGTTTCCATGTACAGAGTCTTAGCAAAGTGAACTTAGCTCCTTTAATTAATACTATTTCTCCTCCAACAACGACTTTTGGAAAATAAAAATTATTGTTTTTAACAAAGTGTTAAACAAATATATCTTTTAGTAATTTATTGGCTCTAGTACTGTTTGTTTCGGTCTCACACTACAAAGTTTGGTAAGCTTTTTTCAAAATAATAATAAATATTCCATGTTTTTATATATTTTTACAGGCTATAATAAAATTAAACTAAAACTACATAGATCTTTGCCAAATTGCCAACATTTGCACTTTTACAATCATTTAGAGTTAACTTTGGCTAGGATGCCAACATAACTTCCAAAAAAAGTAACAATTTTAAATTTATACAGGTGGAATTCCCAGTTTGATGCTCTAGAACTCATTAGAAGCCAAAGAAGAAAAGCTTGACACACTGTGTGATGCTCTGGACCTTTGACCTCAGGATATTGTCTTTTTAGAAGAATATTGCATGGTAATATTTTTTAATAAATTGATTTCTTGAAAATGTAAATTAAATTTATTATGTTTATTATTTGTAACGCTTCACATTTATTACATACAATTAAACAATTATTACTTTTTGAGCGGTTTTTTTTTACTAACGATTTGGGGATCAAATTCATAATTTTTATTTATTACATCCATAACTCACAATATTCAGGACCCATTTTATGACCCCTCATGTCAGCACACTATTATTTGAAATGCATTATTAAATTGTAATACATATGTATTAGTTATATTATGGAGAATATCATAATGTAACAAATAATGTTTTTGTGTGTGTTGTAATCTTAATTTTTTAAGGTCGAATCCTGCAACACTTATCATTAGAAAATGATGCTACCTGGGAAATGGTTTATGGTTGAGCTTGGTAAGTTAGTTGTTAGGCTACGTCTTCCAAATTTTACTTCTCTTTCAGGTTATGGAACCAGTTGCTACAGCTCAAGAGCAAACAAGGTGACATAGCAGTCTACATGGGATTTCTTCTACCGACACTTGGTGCAGTTAAATCGACATTGGAAAATCTAACGGGTCTTCAGTACTGCGAGCCTTTTAAGGAATGCATTATTGGCTGGCTTTGAAAAAAAGGTAAATAATATTCACAGTGTATACAATAGTGCCCCACTTTTATTACATTTATATTTACAGTTTTTAAATTTAATAAACCTATTTAAGAATTTGAATTTGTATACTTCTCCAATGATTTTAGTTTTGAAAGTTTTACAAAGTTATCCTGAAATTGTGTATTCAATGCACAACTAAACCTGTAAAAGCAAATAATCATATCGATGAAGAATAAATAGGCAATAAAAAAGTATTATTTTTTGTGTCATGTGTGTTTTTTATAACAGACAAATTGTTAATTTAACTATAGCGTCTTAGAAATTATGTCTCAATAGCTCTTACAATTGCCAGATTAAGACATAATTCTTAAAAAGTTAGCTGTATGTTTATTACATTTTAAACAGTTATCACAAACTTTCCCACTAAATTTTCCAGCTAAATCAAATATCAAAAATAACAG
Source organism: Philaenus spumarius (assembly GCA_018207615.1). Lineage (NCBI taxonomy): Eukaryota > Metazoa > Arthropoda > Insecta > Hemiptera > Aphrophoridae > Philaenus > Philaenus spumarius. The sequence goes on along the minus strand of JAGFPH010012446.1, from coordinate 15,559 downwards.
CTACTATACAATATTTGAGTTGGCGCAAAAAGTATATTTTCTTTTTAAAAACTATAAACAATCAGTTGCTCACTGCTTCATTCTCATGAAGAATTTTTAAAGTCCTTCAACAGAGCACAGCTCACATTTTTATTCATAGAAAATTGTTTGATAAAAGTATCAATTTATCTAATGTTCTGTGTATTTTATGTTAAATAAACCAATTTTTAAAAGCTTTTGCCGACAACAGGTTTTTGAACTTCATAAATTAAATTGGTCAAACATCTCAGTTTGAACTGGTAAAGATTTTGAACCAGCTATGTTCCTTATACTATACTGAATTCATTTTTGTTTTCTGTAATTCATTTTTTCACAGGTTCTCGCATTTTTTTGAAGAAACAGACTTGCGCCTGGCTGCATTTCTCATGTCCCAGTTTAAGTGGTTAAAACCAGAAAATGATGTTGATGTTGGACGGTTTGAGCTGGAGCAGAAATACCATAGAGAAGTACTCTTTGTAATTGAAAAACATGGTGCCAGAATTTTCAGGACACTTTATTCTAATGTGTTTACCATCAACAGCACCAACACAATTAGGGTAGTTACATCTGTTATGGAATCCACTGGAGACAGCCATTAAAGTTTTATTATCAGGAGCTGGAATTGCAACGCTTAACATTCGTGACGCAATCGATTGTAGTGTATCTTTCACGATCTTGCTTATCCAGGAGTGAGAGATTCGGAATTGAAACGCCAAAGAACGAAAGCTTTCACCAGTAGCCATGTATCTGAAACAAATAAATCATTTGGTTGTAGGTTTTGAAGTGTAAATTATTAATTTTGATTATTCAATATTTTATTAAAACAACTTAACATTAAAATAAACAAATTTGCACAATTTATTCTGTATTGACAGGGTGTCTAGAAAATATTGTCCCAAGGTTCACAATATTTTAAGACTCTACTGCACCTCCACCATATTAGATTGTTTTCCAGTTTGAATAACGTTAAAGTAATAAGGCTCTGATGCACCTCCGTTATATTAGTTATCTATAAATTATATTTATGTTTAGTCAGATTATGAACACTGTTTTTTTTTTTTTTTTTTTTGTTACAGTGGACCAGTGTCAGGCAAGATGGAAGACAATACGGGATACCCATCGTAGGAACATAAACAGATTGAAGTGTAAAACAACAACTGGGTCCCCGGCATTTTCCAAATCCAAATACACGAAGAAGGATTTACAATTCTTGGATAGCACTTTTAAGGAAAGGACGTAAGTTTGGTATTATTATTTGCATATTTATTTGTTAAATTTTGGAAATACAAATATATTTTAAATACTTGCCATTTTTTTAATGTTTTATTTTTTCTATTGTGTAGTTGCTTTCATAACCAATTAAAGTCACTTTACAGTATAAATCAATATATAATGAAATTTTGTTATTTCAGATAAATTTAATTATTGTTACTGGAAGTTTTTTATGAACCTTTTAGTCAGAATATTTATTGATATAAATACCACAACAACCAGTTGCATCACCTACGGCTTACATAATTGATTGTCAAAACCTTCCAGTAGGTGGTGATTAGCGGTAATAATATAAATTATTATAGTGATTGTGAATTAATAACTTTTTTCATTTTTCAACAGGGTCATGACTAGTATGACTGTTGCAAAGCCGCAAACCGAAGTTGGAGAGGTTCAACCCAGCTGTTCAAAAGGCAATGTAGTGTTAGAAAGTCAAGTTTGTCAAGTACATTTATCGGAAACAGAAGGTGATGATGATTTGTCGCTGTTGGAAGAATTTGACAAAAATGATTTCAGTGTGGTAGATGTCAATGATGAGGGAAGGTCAGTTCAACCGAAGAAAAAATTCAAAATGACTTCAAAGGAACGAATGATAGAGGAAGTAAAAGCAGGAAGGGAAGAACGAAAGAACATTTTGAGCGACTTGGTGGCAGTTAAACAGCTTAAACTGCAAAATCCAGTTAAAGAACACGCTGTGAATATATTTTTTTCTAGTATGGCTGAAGTAGTGAAGATTTTTCCACCCCTCCTCATAGGGGAGGCTAGAATGAAAGGTTGTCAGCTAGTAAACGAGCTAGAATTTCGTGCTTTACAACAAACTGCAACTTCCTCTGCTACTACGTCTGGTCTCCCAAATTTAATAATAATAATAATAATAATAAATGACTTTATTTTTTGGGGCGAGGTTAGGACTGTTTAGTCCTCTCTTCCACCTAACCCCAATAGAAAAATACAAACATATTATACAAAATTACAAACATTTACAAAATTCAATTCTTAAAAATAAGTATTACTTTAACAGACAACAAATAATAATAAATGTAGCTTATGCAATTTATAAAAACATTAACAGCAATTATTACAAACAGGTTAATACGCATTACAATCATAATTACACATTCATGCAACTGAACAATAAACACTTCCAATGTACGCCTCAAAACTGGGATGCATCATCCACTCTGAACAATAAATATGACATCAATAGCTTTGAAAACTGGACACGGCAGTCAGCAGACTTAATTGCATCCGGTAGCGAATTCCACAGACGGCAAGCGGACACAGTAAATGATTTATTATATTTCATAGTCCGGTGCAAAGGTATAGCAAGAGTAGTGTCACATCCTCTAGTCCTCTTTGCACTTATGCTAGAGATATAGACAAACTTTTCTGCCAGGACAAACTTTTCTGCCAGTGTATTTTCGTATATAGGAGGTAGTGCTACCCCCAGATTATTGAGGATACGGATGGGTCTGATCCCAAAGGGAGCAGTGGATTGTTTACGGAATTCGTACTGTGCAAATAATGGATTGTTAAATACAATATGATATGAAGGGTGCAAAGGTTTGGAGCGCAAATTACACATATATGACAGTTGTAGCTGTTGCCTGCGGCGCGTGAGCGATGGCTCACCCGTTTCAACAAGCAGACTACTAATGGGACTAGAACGAAAAGCTCCAGATGCTAGACGGAGAGCAGTGTTATGAACAGAATCGATCGTTTTAAGAACCGATAACCTAGCTGACGAATAGACTATGGACCCATAGTCAATTCGTGATCGAATAAGAGCTCGGTAAAAACGCAGCATACAGGTTCTATCGGCTCCCCAATGAGAACCGCTTAGAACCCGTAACATATCTAAGATCTTGATGCAGCGTGATTTTAAATTTGTCACATGTGGGTTCCAAGAAAGTCTATGGTCCAATATAATGATATATATGATCCAATATATGATCTTCTCTGTCAGAAACCACACTGTTCTTTACAGATCAGTTGGTTACTTTCAAGGTACCATACAAGTCGCCGATTGACCATCTTCTCCACCAGTTTACATAGAACGCTGGTGAGAGAGATAGGACGATAACTACTTGGATCAGTTTTGTCTTTCCCTGGTTTTAATAGAGGAATTACTATGGCCTAAAACCAAGAATCAGGAAAGATATGCTCATCCCATATACGATTGTATATTTGGAGAAGAGTTGTTCTACCCGACTCTGGAAGGTGTTTAATCATAGAATATACGATATTATCGGGTCCGGGAGCTGAATCCGTAGCCGACAATAAGGCAGATTCCAATTCATCCATTGTAAATGGGTCATTCAAAGGAGAATCCTGTGATATGCCGATAGTGAATGGCATGGCCTCTTGAGCAGTTTTATAAGTGCGAAAAGCATCATAATACACGGCAGTTGAAGCGAACCTAGAAAAGGATGAGCCCAAAATGCTTACAATTTTATGGCTGTCTGTAGTCAATATTCCATCCTGCTGCATCAGTCCAACCAAAGGAGCAGAGGAAACATGGCCACACACAGAACGTAACTTCTTCCACACTGTTGTTGTGGGGAGTCGTTCTGGTTATTGTACCGATATAATGGGTCCAAGAATCTTTCCTGCTCTGCTTGAATACTCTGCGAGCTTTGGCACGCAAGATTTTATAATTTTCCAGATTTTCTCCTGTCGGTATTCGATTAAAGATCCTTAATGCTTTTCTTCGTAAGCGCAGAGCTTCTTTACATTTGTCGTTTGGCTGCATCTCTGATTCTGGTAACACCTCTGAGGAGGACATTCTTGTCAAAAGCATAAGAGTGAAAAGTAAGAATAAATACCATGTTCAGCAAGTGTTTTTGATGATCAAGAACAGGCTTTAAAAGACTATTTAACTAAAGCTTCTGCTATGCATTATGGACTACCTTATTATTCAAGCCCGAAAACTTGCATATGAGTTTGCTGAAAAACTTCAGATTAAGTATCCATCTAGCTGGATACTGGTGTTGACTGCATGTGTTGTCTGGATTAGGTGTTTTATGAAACGACATCCTGACCTTTGCGTAATCCTGAGAATACCAGTCTAGCGAGAGCTACAGCTTTCAATAGAACTAATGTAGAAGAATTTTTTAATAACTACTGCTCTTTAATGGATAGGTATCATTTTTCAGCAGAGAGAATTTTAAACTTGGATGAAACTGGTGTCACTACTGTTCTTCCAAGTTCAAAAGTAATAGCTGAAAGTGGCAAGAAACAGGTTGGGCAAATTGTTGCACGGGAACGTGGTGAATTGGTAACTGTTTGTGGTACAATTGTTGCAAATGGTAACAGCCTTCCTCCAGTTTTTTTTTTCTTCAAAAATTCACCTCAGGATTGCTACCTTGCAGGAGCTCCAACAGGAAGCTTGGAACTCCCGTCTGCATCTGGTTGGATGACTGGAGAACTTTTCATTAAAATTTTACATCACATTAAACAGCAAACAAGCTGTACAGCAGACAACCCCATTCTGTTGCTGATAGATAACCATTGCAGTCATATTACTGTGGAATCTGTTTCATTTTCAAAAGAGAGTGGTATTATTCTTCTCACTTTTCCACCAAACTGTAGTCACCGATTGCAGCCATTGGATATTGCCGTATTTGGACCTTTTAAAGCTGATTTGCGGGTAGCTTTCAATGACTTAACACGTTCACTTGCCTTTCACAATAAATTAATTAGAGTGGAAAACATTGCCAGTCTGGTTGGAGTTGCACACTTGAACTCTTTCACACCAAAAAGATTTCCTAATGGTCATGTTTACAAATCCTAAGGGTAGGCGTGCTTTTTATATTGTTCAAATACAAGATGAAACTGTTGGTGAATTTGAGGTGAAATATTTGAGAAAAAAAGGAAATAAATTTGCTTTTCCAGATGTCGAATGTAACTAGACAAGACATTTTTTCTAAACTTCCTAATCCTAAATAAATAAGGGGAACCAAACGAACAGCAAATTATTTGACATTTGAAGTTAATTTTTGTAATTATTATGTGAAGTAAAATAAGCATTTTTTTTAGCATATAAGTAACAGTTTGTAATAAATAATAATAATTTCATTGTATTTGTCAATAAAAATCGTTTTCTGTTTGATTATATTAAAAAGAATATGCATTTTTTGTTCCGTCCACACTAAAACTCCACCCACAATTTTTAATAGTCCACTTTAGCCCCGGACTTTAGTATATCTTACTTTAAAAAATATTTTAAAGAAAGGTATGCTATTTTTCATTTTATGAAAAATTACTTGAACTGGATCTCAGAGATTTGAAACTGGGCGCCTAAATATGTTGTTTATTATATGTAGTGAATGGATGCAATTTAATTAACAACTTCAAAATAATAAAATGGAAGGCATTTAAAAGTTTTAATTTTGTTATTTCATAATTCTAATTGTATTCATTACTCAGTTATTGCTTATATTTTTTGGTAACTTACTATACTCCGTTCACCTTGCCGTGGCGCCTGAAGGATTAGAAGACCCTTACACACACACGCACACAAATGCAGCCGTCCCGCCCGCCAGGTAGATGATCATAGACTAGGGCGTCCAATACGTAACTGCGATTTTCGCAAAACTCAAACTTTAACAACTGATTATGGTATATTTGTAACCTCCGCACAATTTCAACATCCCATTTCCTACAGACCTGCTTAAGCCAGAACTCTATCAACTTGTAAAGTTACACAAGCCCCCGATCCCCACTTACGCAATTAACTCCAAAGCCGCTGAATTAGGATTCAAAGTGATTAGGCTCCCACCTTACCATTGTCAGTACAATGCTATTGAGATGGTTTGGTCGTTCATTAAGTCGTTTGTCAAAGACAGAAACAAAACCTATAAGCTGAAGGATGTAAAAGAACTTTTCTTAGAAGCAGTGAACCAGGTCACTCCAGAATTGTGGTCAAGATATGTCCAGCACGTGAAGAAAGCCATGGACGCAGACTGGGATAGTGAGGGGTTAAATGATCAAAGTGTCCAGGAGTTTATTATTAACTTATGTCCTGGCGATTGTGAAAGTGAGAGTGAAAGTGATTCTGATGATGAAGACGATGACATTGGATGCTTCCCTCTGGCTTAGGATTTTGCAGGTATGGACTGAAGACTAATTTAATCTCACATTTAATATTTTAAAATTTAAATTTGTCAGTTTTAATAATACCACTTGCTATTCAAAATACAGAAAGGTTTTAAAGTTTTAATTTTGTCCATCTTATTCTATTTTCTACACTTTTCTGATATATTTTATGTGCTAGTTTTAAACAGGTATGTTCACTTATGTTCTTAGACACGAGGCATTTACGTAAATCTAATATTTTATGATTGTAAATATGATACTATTCACATGTTGTTGTATTATTGCAACAAACATGAAAGTAAAATATATTAGTTGAGAATTGAATAATAATTAAGTATAAACATTTTAAAACATTTACTAACTTAGCTTCCACATTTGCTTCCACATTTCTTATTCACTTTATAGTTTTTGTTGTTTTAATATATTTTAAATGTATTCTCGGAAAAGTCTTTAACTCATAATATATTTTGAATGTAAATATTTTAAACAAAACTTCTGGTTATTTTAGTATATACAGTTTTTATATTTTTCTTAACATGATTCCTCCAATTGCATTCTTGTATAAGTTATAAATTATATTAAAGTAGGTAATTTCTTATTAATTGTTAATAAACTTGTGTTCACATTACTGGAGTTGTTAATTTAACTATAGCATGTAAATATTGGGTATAACATTACTGGTTCATTTAGTCGATTGTTTTTTGTTTGATTTATTTCTTAACATGTTTCCTCCAATTATTCTTGTACGAGTTATTAAATTATATTGAATAAGGTAAATACTTATTAATTGTTAATAAACGTGTTTTTACATTGCTGGAGTCGTTAATTTAACTATAAAAGTCCCCAAAATCCACTTTTTTGGTCCTAACAATATGTTGTGTGGACTCATTTTTCTCAGAATTTAACGAAGATTTCAAAAATAATCATATAATTAGGTTAAAGATTCAACTTAAATATTGTGTAGCGTCTCCAGTACTTGTGTACCTGCCTGATACCTGACCGTCCAGGTCGAGGGTGTGGGGGGCGCTCGTGAGTGAGCGTGCGAACGCAAAGGGTCTCCTAATCCTTCAGGCGCCACGGCAAGGTGAACGGAGTATAGGCCTAAGTATCATGATAGGTAAGGGATGAGGACTATATTTGTAATTTGTGAAAATATATAATAAAACAATTCATGATATATTATTTAAAAAAGAAAGGAACAATAAATCCAATGTTATGTATAACGTTAATACCACCTAAATGTTTTCCACATTTATATTAATGGAAAATCAATGGAGTTTTTTTTGAAAGTTTGCTCTTATATAAAGGGCTGGTGGGGCTGGGGATGAAGGTCCATTATTTGGGAATATGTAACTTAAATATTTTATTTTACTTCAAGGCTGACATTTTATTGCCAAGTGACCGATTTTGTGATAAACAATAAGGGTCACAAGTTATGCTGACTTTTAGAAATAGTCAAACGGGGGAAAATGATGAAAGTCAAACGGGGAGGGAAGATTGATGAGAGTCCTGCAATTTCAGTTTATTGTGTTGGCAGCCCAACAGCTGCAAGCATTATCAAATCAATAATAGAAGCCGAGTAGCCATAGCCAGTTTTGTAAGGTTATGTTGTGTTATGTGCTTTTTAATTTTTGTTTTAATGTTTTTTATATATATTTATATTTTTAAAGGGTAAAAACCTAGGTGGTTATCATCGCCTAGATAACGAAGAGCATTCACACAATGCTCATAAGATCACTCACAGGTATAAAATTAAACTTTTAATTTACACACACTACAGACACTACACGATAAAATAACAACGATAACAACAATAATTACACAATAACAACTTGTCACAGCGCTATAAAGTTTTTTTTTTTTTTTTTTTTTTTTTGGTTTAAAGGCGAAAAACCTGGGTGGTTATCATCGCCTGGATAACGAAGAGCATTCATATAATGCTCATACATTCACACACAGGTATAAAATTAAACTTTTAATTTACACACACTACAGACGATACACGATAAAAAAAAAAAAAACGATAACAACAATAATTATACACTAACAACTTGTCACAGGGTTGTAAATAGCCCTGTAACATAACAATGAATAAAACTCTAATTAACATAACAAGTAATAAATCTAAACATGGTATTTAAGTTACGTAAATGTATGTTGTTTCAAATGTTTCCAATTACATTCAACCGATGAAGGAATGCTAACACCATATTAATGGTTTGGGGGTCATCACCCAGCATCCTCTGAATGCAATTTGGTAGACAAAACCTCTTCCGAACATGTTTCAGCTTTTCACAATCTAGAAGTAGATGTTTAATTGAAAGAAGGTTTAAGCAGTAAGGACAAAGCGGCGGATCCCCCCGACGCATCAGAAATCCGTGGGTTAACCCAGAATGGCCAATGCGTAGGCGAGAAACCACCACTTCCTCTCGACGGCTTTGGCGGTTTGAGGATATCCATGGCCGAACGGTATCTTTAATTTGCCGGAGTTTATTTCCTTGTACTGCTACCCACTCTTCTTCCCACTGTCTAAACAGGGCTTGTTTTACAGAGGACATAAAGTCGGACGACATTACTCTACTCACGCTTGGCTGTAAGGAAGTGGCTTCCTTAGCAGCTAGGTCTGCTTTAGTGTTTCCATGTATACCGGCGTGACCCGGAACCCAGCAATACGACACTCCCACGCCCCGTAGCCAAAGTCTGTGCATGGAGCACAGAATATCTTTGACCAAAGGGTTAGGAGAGTACATATCTTGAATGGATTCAAGTGCACTTCTTGAATCTGAACATATAAGAAGGTGCACCGGTGTTGCCAGTACAATATTGAGTGCCTTGAGTATTGCAAAAAGTTCTGCTGTATATACAGAAGAGCAAGATGGTAATCCATAAGTGAAGCTGTTTCCTGACAGAACAAATGCACATCCGACTCCATTGTCCAGTTTAGAACCATCAGTGAAAATGATCTGACTTGATGGGTAGAGTTTACATATGGATATAAACTCCTGACAGTAAACAACATCGGGTGTAGTTTGTTTTAGATATCTAGACAGTGAAAGATCAACATGAGGTTTTTTAATTAACCATGGAGCGACAACACATGGTGTATTTTCATATATTGGAGGTAGTGTTAAACCTAGATTATTGAGGATACGGATAGTTCTGATCCCATAGGGAGCAGTAGATAGTTTGCGAAATTCGTACCGTGCAAATAACGGATTGTTAAAAATAATATCATATGAAGGGTGTAAAGGTTTGGAGCGCATATTACACATATATGATAATTGTAGCTGTTGTCTTCTTCGCGTGAGCGATGGCTCACCCGTTTCAACAAGCAGACTACTAATGGGACTAGAACGAAAAGCTCCGGATGCTAGACGGAGAGCAGTGTTATGAACGGAATCGATCTTTTTTAAGAACCGATAACCTAGCTGACGAATAGACTATGGACCCATAGTCAATTCGTGATCGAATAAGAGCTCGGTAAAAACGTAGCATGCAGGTTCTATCGGCTCCCCAATGAGAACCGCTTAAAACCCGTAACATATCCAAGATCTTGATGCAGCGTGATTTTAAATTTGTCACATGCGAGTTCCAAGAGAGTCTATAATCGAATATAAGACCTAGAAATGTGACAGTGTTATCGGAGTGAAGTTGAGTTCCGTTTAGGTATAAAATGGGACTAAAATGTTGTCTGCGACGAGTAAAAGCGATGCATCTAGTTTTAGCAGCGGAAAACTTAAATCCTGTCTGATTTGACCATGTTTGTAATTTGTTGATCGTTAATTGCAATGTTCTTTCTGCGGTTGCTGTGTTTCTGGTTGCAACGTAAATGGCAAAATCATCAACAAAAAGAGAACAGTGGACAGGTAATCGGACATTAGCAGTGATGCTATTAATAGCAACTGCAAATAATGTGACGCTAAGTACGCTGCCTTGAGGGACACCATTCTCTAAATAAAATCGATCTGATAAGGTGGATCCAAGACGCACCCTAAAATATCGATTAGACAGAAAATGTTTAATAAATGCTAGGATTCTCCCATGAATACCCCAAGATTGTAATACGTTTAGAATTCCTCTTCTCCAAGCCGTATCATATGCCTTTTCAAGATCGAAAAACACTGCAACGAGTGTCTGACGAAGAAGAAAGGCATTTTGAATGGCCGACTCTAACAAAACCAGCTGATCGATAGATGATCTTCCCTGTCGGAAACCACACTGTTCTTTACAGATCAGTTGGTTACTTTCAAGGTACCATACAAGTCGCCGATTGACCATCTTCTCCACCAGTTTACATAGAACGCTGGTGAGAGAGATAGGACGATAGCTACTTGGATCAGTTTTGTCTTTCCCTGGTTTTAATAAAGGAATTACTATGGCCTCCAACCAAGAATCAGGAAAGATATGCTCATCCCATATACGATTGTATATTTGGAGAAGAGCTGTTCTAACCGACTCTGGAAGGTGTTTAATCATAGAATATACGATACCATCGGGTCCAGGAGCTGAATCCGAAGCCGACAATAAAGCAGATTCCAATTCATCCATTGTAAATGGGTCATTCAACGGAGAATCCTGTGATATGCCGATAGTGAATGGCATGGCCTCTTGAGCAGCTTTATAAGTGCGAAAAGCATCATAATACACGGCAGTTGAAGAGAACCTAGAAAAGGATGAGCCCAAAATGCTTACAATTTTATGGCTGTCTGTAGTCAATATCCCATCCTGCTGCATCAGTCCCATCAAAGGAGCAGAGGGAACATGGCCACACACAGAACGTAGCTTCTTCCAAACTGTTGATGTGGGAGTCGTTCTGGTTATTGTATTGATATAATGGGTCCAAGAATCTCTCCTGCTCTGCCTGAATACTCTGCGAGCTTTGGCACGCAAGATTTTATAATTTTCCAGATTTTCTCCTGTCGGTATCCGATTAAAAGTTCTTAATGCTTTTCTTCGTAAGCGCAGAGCTTCTTTACATTTGTCATTCCACCAAGGAACTGGTGGACGTTTTGGTTGTGTTGAAGTTTTTGGTATGTTGTGTTCTGCTGCTAAAATAATGGAATCTGTAAACATATCAACTGTTTCATTTATAGAATTGTGTTGATTATTTTCTGGCAATGCGAATTGATTTGTAAAATCATTCCATAAGGCTTTATTTATTATCCATCGAGGTGTTCGGTTGTTCAGAAAAGAGGAGTCGTTGAAAGAAATTTTTATAGGGGCATGGTCGCTGCCATACAAATCTGACATCACTGTCCACTCAAATCTTGTAGCTATCGAAGGACTACAAAATGACAAGTCTACGACCGTCCAACCTCCTGTCGAAGCTGCTAAGTGTGTTAACGATCCATCATTAAGTAAAAATAAATCTAAATCGGATCGTATCCTCTCTATGCGGATACCCCTTGGGTTGCAGGTTGAGGATCCCCACGAATAGTGATGTGCATTGAAATCGCCGAGCAAAAGAATCGGAGCAGGTAATTGATATATTAAATCCATCAAGTCGTTTGATTGGACGGTATAGCTTGGTGGCAGGTATAGGCTGCATATCGTTATTTTTATGGGAACAGTGACTCGAATTGCTACTGCTTGTAATGGTGTATCCAGATTTACGGGAACACCATCCACAGAGTTGTGAGCAAGTATGGCTACGCCACCTCTTGCTCTCTCCTCTGTAACAAAATCCGACCTGAAGACAGAATACCCTCTTAAGTATAAAGAATGGGTATTATGAAGATGTGTCTCCTGGAGACAAACGAATAGAGGCGACGAGTCTCGCACAAGAACTTTCAGATCTTCCATGTGACTCCTAACACCGTTTAAATTCCACTGAACCACATTCATATTTGGGATCGTGGACATAGATAATTAATGATAATATATTTCAACAGTGCATATTTTATACTCAGAGAAATATAATAATATACTAATTTAAATAAATAAATATTAGAAGGGACATGGTCCCTTTTCAACCTTTTCCTGTCCTGTATTGACAGGATGGTTTTTAGGTTGTGTTTCCTTGTCCACTTCCATATTTCCCTCACACGTCTTGGAAGATCTTGAGGGTGGAGAAGGGCAAGGATCAGGGATTTTAGAAGGGCTTTTAGGAGGATTTGTAGGGGAACCTCCTTTTTCATTTTCTTTTTTACTACTTTTTGTGTTTTTTATATTTTTACTTTTTATAGCAACAGGTTTCTTTCCTGGAACGGGTCCAGAACTTCTGCCTGTTACTACAGATGGGCAAGTATAGGATTTTTTTAGAAATTGTTTTACCCCAGTTATTGGGGTAATTTTCTTTTTTAATATAGTTTTTTCCCGAGTTCCAGTTCTCAGATCAAGAGCAGGGATAGATGGTTCTATTTCTGCTTGTGATACCGAAAAACTAGAGGACGGAAGAACGGAATTAGAATCAACTAAAACAGAAGCGGGAGCGGAAGGAGACACTTTTGAGAATAGAGCGACTAGCTGAGCAACTTGATCAGTTAAGATTTTGACTGTCTTAGTCAATTCTCCACAATTTGCGCATGGAGTGTTGCTTTTGTTTGAAACCACTGCAGCAAATGATTTGCCTTCTAGAGCAGGCCTAGAGGTTTTATATATTTTTTTTGCGGCATTAAAAGATATTTTATCCTTAGCCATAATGGTAAGAACTGCTTTTTCTTCTTTAAACTTTTCACAGTTAAAGGACCGTGCAGGATGATCGCCGCCACAGTTGGGACACTTGGCGTCATCATTGCAGCCCTCACTATTATGACCTTTTTTACCGCATTGACCGCACGTTTCTTGCTTTGTGCAAGTAGAACTCACGTGTCCAAACGCTTGACACTTAAAACAACGTCGAGGGTTTGGGACGTAAGCTCTAACAGAAAGACGGTAAAAACCTGCATAGATATACTCTGGCAATGTGGGTGTGCCAAAGGTTAGAATCAAAGAAGCAGTGGCTTTTTTCTCTCCATTTTCATTGCGCATTATGCGAGTGACTTCAAGAACTGACTGGCTTGCTAGTTCGCTCTTTATTTCCTCCAAACTAATGGGGATCAAATCTCTACAGGTAATGACACCTTTTGAATAATTCAAGGATCTATGAGGTTCCACAGATACCTTGACTTTGTCATAGAAGGAAGTCATCTTTAACAGCGACAAACTTTGTTTCTCGCTGTTAGTTTCCACTAAAATGGTGCCATTCTGTAATTTCCTAATGGAAAGAACAGGGCCCGCTGTTCCAGTAATTGCTTTATTGATTACAAAGGGAGATACCTTTGATAGATCTGTATCCTTTTCCGCATTTGAAAAAACTAAAAATTTGGGAGCTGGCAACTCAGATGGTTGAGCAACCCTCTCCTTTGTCTTTTTAAACAGTTCTTTATTTATAGACCCATCAGACGAATCTGAATGAGGTCTCTTTGTTCCTAAATCTTTTTTGACGGTTTGGTTAACCATGGGTGTGTTTGTCCAGCGCATCGTGTTAGGCGGAATCGGGCGAACTCGGTAAGGGCTTGCCCATCAGATCACATTGCGATCACTTCCGAACCCCCAGTTCCGTGAGGATCCCGAGCACTCTTTTGCCAGTCTGGATGGACATCAGTCTGGAACCCGAAACTACTGTGAGGAAGAATCCGACTTTCTTCAACACCGCGAACACTTCCTGACCAAGAACCGAAGTGGCTGGCCCCAGAACAGAAACCACGCATACGTCTCGGCAGAGCAAGCTCACATCAGCCTTACCAAACCAGAGGTTGTCAAGACTCTGGCAGGTTTAGCACTCCCAACGCGCAATGGCTCTGCACAGTCAAAATTCCTAAAAGAAGGTGAGAGTTGGAATGTTGTATTGTTTAATGTGTGTGTTTGTGTGATTGGGTGGATGTTTTGTAAGTGTTGAATGTGTTGGGCGTTGTTAGACTCGGGTACCGCGGGGGACGCCAAACCCCTCTTAGTAGGTGCAGCTAGTCTGCACCCCCCGTGCGGGGCAGCGCTATAAAGGGCCCTGTTACATAACAATGAATAAAACTCTAATTAAAATAACAAGTAATAAATCTAAACATGGTATTTAAGTTACGTAAGTAAGTGTATATTGTTTTCAAATGTTTCCAATAACATTCAACCGATGGACGAATGCTAACACCATGTTAATGGTTGTTAACAGTACGCTGCCTTGAGGGACCCCAAGTTCTAAATAAAATAGATCTGATAAGGTGGATCCAAGACCCACCCTAAAATATCAGTTGGACAGAAAATTTTTAATAAATGCTTGGATTCTCCCATGAATACCCCAAGATTGTAATACATTTAGAATTCCTCTTCTCCAAGCCATATCATATGCCTTTTCAAGCTCAAAAAACACTGCAACAAGTGTCTGATGAAGAATGAAGGCATTTTGAATGGCCGACTCTAACAAAACCAGCTGATCGATAGATGATCTTCCCTGTCAGAAACCACACTGTTCTTTACAGATCAGTTGGTTACTTTTAAGGTACCATACAAGCCGCCGATTGACCATCTTCTCCGCCAGTTTACATAGAACGCTGGTGAGAGAGGACGATAACAACTTGGATCAGTTTTGTCTTTACCTGGTTTTATTAAAGAAATTACAATGGCTTCCAACCAAGAATCAGGAAAGATATGCTCGTAACATATATGATTGTATATTTGGAGAAGAGCTGCCCAACCAAAGGAGCACAGGAAACATGGCCACACACAGAACGTAACTTCTTCCACACTGTTGA